>JANPWX010000537.1:971520-1258756 GCA_024734555.1 Trochalopteron elliotii
GGCTGTGGTCGATACTCCGTGTTCCCTCCCCTCCCCTCCCCTCTTAAAAATTTCCAGAACACAAAATGCAACTTGTAAATAATTTTTGTCTTGGCAAGCTCTCATGCACTAACGGTTTACATATTGTTCTGATTAAGCAGGCTAAACATGGTACTAAGTATGCAGACGTGTTTCAACTCATGATGACAGCTTGTGTATGATTTACAGCACTGGCTGCTAAAGGCAATTGTTCTGGTTCAATATTCCTATTTATTTATGCCAGCATTTTGCTGTAAACAAAGCCATTTATGTATCAGATGGCTACTGACAAAGAGTTTTTTGAAAGCTCAGTGCCAAGAAATGTGCAGACATATATTCACAGTTTAAGTAAGTATTCTGGCATTCTTTATACATTTTTCGATTGAAATGAAACTGAAGAAAGATGTTTCTATAGCAATTCAGCAGTTCTTTTTGTCTGATTCTCTTTCCTTCTTAAATTTATCTTTAAATATAAATTTATTGTGAACCCAACAGGCTGATAATATCCCAAACATGAAAACAATACAAATGTGATGGGTGAGGAGTCTCCATAGTACTGCTGATACAGGGAATTTAACCATCTCCAAATACTTCCTTTAAGTCAGAATTTATATCATGAGAATTTTGTTTCCTTATATTCACAGTGAATCTCAGATGTAATATTGTTGTCTTACTACTTTTTCAGACCTATACATAAACTGACTGATAGTTGGTGTTAACACCCTTGTGAAGCAGAGTTACAGAGTTCAAAATCCTTCCCATCTGTTGCAAAATCCTAACTGTGTGACCAGAAGGTAATATTCTGTTTTGCAGAGGCAGAAAGGGTAGCTTCCACTAACAATGAATGTCAAAATCTACTCTTTTTTAGTGCAAAAATTTATACTTTCAGAAATTGGGAAGAAGGTGTACTCTGTCTCAAGCTCTCCTGGAACTGGATATTGGATCTGGTAGTTACTGGTAGGTGTTGGATCCTGGACCTTTGGTGGTTACACATGGCCTATTACACCTAGTATTTCCCAGGCAAAGAAGTTTCTATGCACATAGACTTTACTCTTTTCTAGGCTGGTAGTTGTAAAGCTTAGCCCATATTTCAATAAGAAAGTTACTGATGAATACCTGACCTGATCCTGGCAAACCAATGTCAGAAGAAGCAATTCCATCAGTCCATGCAGCAGTGAGTAGGCCACCAACTTGGATCTGAAAGCACCAAGCTTTCCTAAAGAACATTCAGCCTCTGGAACTGATTCCTCTGCCTCAAAAGACAAGTATGTTTTTCCCTACCCAGCACCATTCTCATCTGAGCTTTTTAATTTGCAAACTTCTCTCTCCATTTTTTATTTTACAAAATGCAGACATGCTCTCCACAGCAACTGGAGAGAAGGCCTACCTTCTACTGTGGGTAAAGTGAACTTAGCATAACACATGATAGCCTTCTTCTCAGAAGCCCTCCTTGAACATTGCCCTCCTCGAATATTGACAATTACAGTCTTTCCCAGAAATCTCCACCAAAGCCATTGTGGAGATCTAACATTCCAAGAAACATCCACCTGAAGATGCAGCATAAAAGCCCTAGTGGGGACCAACATGTAGAGAAATATCTTCCCAAAAAAGGTAACATAGGATTACAGTTTGGTCAGCACTATTAACATTCTTTGCTGTTAAAGAACATCATCTATAAATCTGCCATGCTGACCAGGTATGTTTTGCCCTACACGAATGTAAAAGAAAACATAAACCCCTAAAAAACCCCAAACCCAAAACCTTGGAAATCACAGAACCAGGCTCATTGAGAGCTGTAGCTACTGTTGATAGCAGGTGGGGGGTCTGCAGAACAAGGACACTTCCAGAGATAATACAATCCTTTCTTATTTTCTTAATTTATAGTAATAGCCAAGCCAGAGTCTAGGAAAAGATGAACTAAAAATATTGAGGTCATGGGTCTATTTAATGCAGCAGTTAACAGCAATGGATTTATGAGACAAAATAAGGGGCAATACTCTGGGTCATGAGCTGAAGAAAATGCTGCTCTCTATGTGTCAGCATGGCAGCTGTGTCCAGCTCTGGCTAAAGGCAGCCCTTCCCCATCCTTTACTAGGCCTGGATGTTTCCCCAGACAGGGAAGGATTGGGCTCTCGGCCTCTGCCCTAACTTTGCAGTCCCTGCTCCAGAGCAGTAGTGGGTCTGCTCTGCCCCAGGAGATGGGCTGGAGCTATACAGTCTATTGGGCAGACACTTGTACTTAATGTATTTCTTATCCCTGATGCATGTCAAAGGCAGCACAGCCCAGTGGACACACTGTGGATGGGGAAACCCGGATCCTATGTATGACCACTCTGTCTCTCTGGATTCATTCCCTCTCCCTTCAGTACAAATGAATAATGAATCTGGTCTTTCTTTCCCCTTCTGTAAGCCCTAGCAGTAATGATAGCCCTCAGGCTACAATGATCCATGTGGAACTACTGTAAATGATGGTGAAATTAACTGCACTGAATGTCTACCAGGATTTCAAAACAAAAATGACCTCCTCATGCAGAAGGAGAAGATGAGGAAGGTTTCTTAACACCACTTTCCTCCGACACAATGGACAGACACTTGCAGCCACTAGGCTCAGAGAAGTATGCAAACTTCTCAGTCTCATGGGATTTCCATTAGTCAGGGAAGGAGGGATTTACCTCTCCACACTGAATCAAGAAGATGCTCACTGCAGGAAAGCTCCAAGTTTAGTGATCGTGCTCTTCTGCAAGCTAGTGGTTTTATTCTCAGAGTTGTCTTCTCTGATTTCAAAAATATACTTCTTTCTTCACTTGAACACCTAAATTTAAACACACAAGTTGGGAGCTGAATAATTCAGTTCCCCTCTGCAGTGATGAAACAACAGTGTCTCACCAGGCGCCAGCAGCTTCAATCAAGTAGGTCAACAGCCTCACAATATGTATCAGCCTACCAGAGCCTGGTCAGGGTGTCTGCCTCCACAAAAGCTCTGCAGTAGGAGTATCACAGTCCAGGTTTTGGTCTAGTAAAGATTTGAACACCACAAGTATACTAAGAATTATGAGTGCATGATTTTCTACTGTTTAGTACCTGCACAGTTTTATGTGCTTGGACAAACAGAATAATATGAGGCAAAATTGGGCAGATAGGGTTCTACAACCACTCTGGAAATTTGGGAACAGTGAGGGAGATGGAGCTGGAAATTGAAAATAAGGCCCTTTAAAATCTTTAAGAGAAAGATTTTTTTTTTTGGTCACTGAAGAAGCCATTGAGAATCATAAAAGGAATACTGAGAACCTCTTTGCTTTTTGAAATCCTGAGTGTGATCTCACAGGACTGTAAATAAGTAGTAATTCCAGAGAGATTTCCAGCTGCACTACAGTAAAAGTAGCGTAAGTGAAATCAGAATCCAGATCTACACTAACATTTTAACAATCCCAATAAGATATTGTGCAAGTATGTACTCACACTGTAACTCCACTTATCAGTTTGTTAGTAGGAAATAGACCTCACCCTGAATTCTTTCAGCATAGCCTGAATGGTATGATTATGGGCCCATAATATTTCTTTAAAGTGCTTTTTTGCTCAGTTCACAGTATTTTTTGATACAGTATTCTGGCTTATTTTTGTCTCCCAATTTTGGCCAGGTTGTATCACCTTTATACTGCTAATTCAAACCCCTTTTTGTTTCCCCCACTGTTGCAGAGTGTCTCTTTCTCTGTTTAACAGGAATTACCTCCTTTATTCTGATTTCCTTCAGCACGTTACTGTCAATGATTTGTTGCAGTATGTTCTTCTTTACCTTCCACATTCCCCACCCTGTGCTAAGAGGATTCTCTCCACCTGTCTTCCTCTACTGGCCTTGGAAATCGTAAAATTCTTTGTATCCCATGGATCTTTATATTCCCTTACAGCTGACATCAATTTGTTTTGCTGTGCTTTCTTCAAATATGGCTTGCCTTTATCATGGGGATGGGGTTGTGTTTGCATTTTGTTCAGTTTGCTTCATGGCCTTTGCTTTCATTAACATAACATTATGTGAGTTGGATAGTGTTGTGCCTTGTATGCGTAGGAAGTATAAGGAAAGCAACATCATGCACGCATTGAAAACAGTAAGAACATGGTAAACAAAGAAGTTTGATGGGGTTTTTCCATAATAATTTTACAATAAAAAAGATTACTTCCATAGTTAATATCCCACTTTCTATTAAAATAAAAATGCATGAGAAAGTGGAAGAAGTTATACACTAAAACTTTACTGCCAACTTATAGGGGAAAATATGCCTTTATTTAAAAAAAAAAAAAAAAAAAAGGAACAGAAATGGCTGTACAAGGGTTCACATTTGCAGTTATGGAATGTAAGTATATACCAGATCCTAGGTGTCCTCATGAGAGTCTGAAGTTTCATGCTGCCTTTCTCTCAATAGTAAGGCCCTTTTTTACCCGGGCATATTGTCTTATCTGTTCAAATTTTCAACCTTTTGGAAGCCAAGGTGAAAGCTCAAACATCTCTGCCAAAGTATATCCATTGTGTATTAAAATATCCAGGATGATTCATTCAGTCAACCCAACTTCTACTCATCAGCAGGAGAACAAGCTAAGGAGGCACTATATCTTTCTCTAGCACGCCGCTTAAAATGAGGCATTCCCATCGAAAAAGCAGAATTGTTCCTTTGAGTGAAATAATTACCGCGCGCAGGGGCGGCAAAGCTGGGACGAGAGCGACCTCTAGCGGCCGGAGCGCCTCGCCGGGCCGGGCCGGTCCGGGCCGGCTCCTTCTGTCCCGCACGGCCCCGCACGCACCGCCCCGCACCGCTGCGAACTGAACTGAACCGAACCGAACCGAACCGAACCGAACCGCCCCGCATGCACCGCTCCGCACCGCTGCGAACTGAACCGAACCGAACCGAACCGAACCGAACCGCCCCGCATGCACCGCCCCGCACCGCTGCGAACTGAACCGAACCGAACCGAACCGAACCGCTCCGCACGGCTGCGAACTGAACCGAACCGCCCTGCATGCATCGCTCCGCACCGCTGCGAACCGAACCGAACCGCCCCGCATGCACCGGTCCACACCGCACCACTCCCCTCCCCACTGCCCGGCACCGCTCCGCTCCCCACTCTCCGCGTCCGCACCCCTCCGCTCCGCACTGTTCCCCACTGCTCCGCACCGCTCCGCACTCCGCAACCCCCGCGCAAATTACTGCTCTGCCCCGAACAGGAGCCGCGTGGCTCTGCGCCCAGCACCGCGCCTGCCGCACCCCGCGGAGCTCTCCCCAGTGCGGAGGGCAGGCTGCCGGGCAAGGGGCCGCGGTCCTCCGCGGGAATGCCCACCGGCGTCCCGCTGCTGCCACAGGATAGAGGGACAAAAGTGCCTTTCTCTCCGTTTCAGGCTTTAATTTACCGCCTTATGTAGCAGTGCACTGCAGGACACGACATTAGAAATTGAAGTTGCTATAAATCCCATGTGACCTTTTTAAAATATAAAAAATTTCAAGTCAGAGAAAATTCGGATTGTTTTACTGCTCCTGTTTGTTGAGACCCCTGACCTGCTTAAATGAGGAATTTGCAAAAATACAGGACTTAGTGATGCAGCCTAGGTTCTTACCAATAAGAATGTGCTGTCACACCTTAATAATTCCATATATTTATATCATGTTGCTTTACTTGTTTATGGGAGGTATCTTGTTTATTTTTTCAATTTATTTTTCATCTTAGCAGCCCAAATGAAAACTATTTGTCTCAAGACATTTGCAGCTACAGTCACTATTGAAAGTCTTGTCTCACAAAGTATTCTTTCTTTCTGGATGTACTGATCCTGCTGCTGCCATGTCTGTAAGTGTGGCATTGTGTCCATGGCACAGCTGAACTGCCATGCCCAATGCAAAGAGTTGGCACAATTAGGCCTAAAGTGTGTGAAATCTAGCAAAATGCTAATAATAATAATAATCAGAGCTATTTTTTGTTTTAATAAGCAGATTCAAAATAATGCAAGGGCAGAGAAAGAGGGGACATGCACTGTGTATTAAGTGCAGGTTATCAAAAAGAAACTTGTCTCTGGATTATGTACAGTTTCACTTGACTGAAGCTTCATGGAAGATTAAGCTTCTTTTGTTCTCTGTGCTGTTTCACATAGATCATTGATGATGTGCAGAATAATTTTAACCACATATTAAACAGTGGTTAATCTAAGATAAGGAGATGAGCAAATATGAATAGTGAATAGTGTTTTTAGTGTTAATGCTAATTAGAGAAGGAGCAAGCAGTTAATCAGAAATTTAAACTCTTTGTGCAGGGTTTTCAAAAATACAGGTATAAAGAGAAGGCCTGTTTACTACCACAATGTTTACCAGCCAGTCTGCCATGTGGTACACATAATTTATAAAGGAATCAATCACTCCTCTCTGATTTATGGAGAATAATAACACTGAAGGGACTGATTTCTGGAACTGCTGCAGACATGGAAAATACAATAGGCAGAAAGTGTTAAAATCCAGGACACTGTGTCAAAGAGTTTTGAGTATTAAGCTATTTGGGTAGCATTTTTAAAAGGAGAGGGAGGTGGAGCTGTGGAGTTCTGCAGCATATAAAAATAACACATTGTATTCTCCTTAATTTATGGTATTTCCAAAATGTTACACTTCAGATTTTTGCTGGCTTCACAGGAGACCTCTTCAGTGCCTTTTCTCTTGTAAAGATTTAATTGATCTCTTTTGAGGCTAGGAGAGATCTAACATTTTGTAGATCTATTTTTATTTTCAGCTTTTGCCTTAATCCCCTTCATACACCTTTAATTTCTTCATTTGAATTAATTAAGCTGTCCTCGGATATATGAAGATGATGAGATTTCTCGACCCCATTCATCACACAGGTTATTCACAGTTCTTTCAGGAATTTTACCAAGAGTTCTCAGCAATTTGCTGAGATGACCCACTTGTTACTTGTGTGTAGATATTCCAGCAAGCCCATGATTCGGACAGCTGGCACTTCCGAATTTGCAATAAGAGCATCTATCTTTTCCAATAGATTCCATTTTAATAACGTAAAGTTTATTCATATAGCTTTGTTTTCTGGGTGACAATAGTACATCACTGAGGAAACAAGTACTTAGTTGTTTGAGTTAGCAAGGACACTAAAAAGGGAGTAAAACATTGATTTTTCTTCTTTTGCTTTCTGTTTTCTCTTTCCTTTTGGAAGACAAAAGACAAATTAATGGTATATTTCATATGCTGTGTTATCTTCTCTCAGCCACCTGTTTTTGTGTTCTGATCACATTTACTCTTGCATGGCGTACCTTCAATTTTCATTTTTCATCCTTCAAATGTTTATTGCATGAAAACAAGTCTTATCAATCAGTTCCTTGAATATATTGCTTATGGCAGTAGAACTACGGAGTCTACTTCAGTGAGTAACTTCATCATCGTTGCCTCATCATCTCTGATCAGATAGGTGTCAGGGCTACTTCTCCCCTGTAGGTGGACTCCTCTCTAAATATTATTTAGAGTATTGCTGGAGGTGGTCTACTGCAGAAATTTATTTGGCACTGCAATCTTTGTGCATAAAATATGTGCTGATCTTTTAAACATGAAAAGATTCATTGCTAGTCCTGCAAAAATGTTTAAAAATTGAGGAAAGACACCATATTGAAGATGAGCAGGAAGAAAATGGTTAACCAAGTGTAATTTACCAATCATTCCAACAAAGAGGCACATGGTTTCAATTTTCTTTCTGAAATTGAATTATAGGTTTAGAACAGGTTGGCAGAGTAAAACCATTTCATATGCAGCTATCCAATACACCCTCCCTTTCTTTTTAATCTCCAAGCACATGTGGCAAGTTCAGAGATTGTTTTCTGAAACTGAGGAATCCCAAACCAAAGGATTCGCTCACTGTGGTATTTTTACACACTTTATTTTTAATTTTCTGATAATACAAACAGATAGAACTTTTTAAACTTAAAATATCAGACAACTATTTTCCTTACTTTTTGAGTACATTTTTTTTAAACATCTTTAAAGACAAACACTCTGTTCTTACATCTCTCAAATCAGAGGAATATGCGAGGCAGTATTACTTTTTGGGGAAATAGGTTAACCATGTACATCATCATTACTTGAATTGTCGGGGAAAACACCTAGAAAATACTTTTGTCCTTTTTATCACTATTAAAACCACCAGGCACAAATATTCCAGTGTAAACATGAAAGAATACCTCAGTAAACATTAAGTTTATATTAGTGTTATTGCACATCTAAAAATATCTTTAAACATCTGGGCAACATTTTGTTGCATTCACAAACCTCTGCTCTTCTGTCCCTCTGGTCTGTATGTGCTTCACATGCTTGCATTATAGTAGTGAGACATTTGCTTGCAAGGTGCATGTGGCTGTTTATGAGGCTATTGCTGTTCACCTTCACTACATCATTTACAGAGCTTCACTCAAGTGAACCCGCTTTTCCTTGCACCTGAATCCACTATTGGATCTCCTGCTAAGAAACCTGAAGAGTGACTACCAACGTCTGAAGTGTGGCATCATCTCAAATTCCTGTAGCTATTTTAAAAACAAGGTTATGCCAACACACACATAGTTTCCTTTCATGAACCTGCACATCCCTACCAAAATTCATGGTGGGCCTCAGACACTCAGAGCACTTGTGAAAATCCACGTCCTCCTCCTCTTGGCATTGTTGGTTTAGCTATGGTTTGCAATAAATTATGTGGGGAGGCAAGTTGGAAGGTCCCTGACAAAAGGAGAAAGGACATGCAGTGAGAATGAATAGTGGCATCTGAGAAAAGACTTCCCAGCTGGATCAACAGAATCATAGAATCACAGAACCACAGAATAAGCTGAGTTGGAAGGGACCCATGATGATCATCGAATCCAACTCATGGCCCTGCACATGACATCCCCAAGAGTCACACCACAAGCTATAAAAAGAAAAGATGGGGCAAAGTCATTACTGCACAGGTTTTATTTCCTTACCTCCTTGACTCATCATAGCAGGCGACATGACAGAGATGGTGTCTGAGCTTTAGAATACAATATCAGACTTTTTTATGAAAATAAACAAAATACAGCTAGGAGAAAAATAAGATCATGGCTCACAAACAATAGATTGAAAGCTGAAGAGTTATTTTTCAAATGGATTTCTTTATTAATGCCATTCCTTAATATTGATATGAACAAGTTTTTCTTTGTGAACTACAGAGTGACTGATTAATAATTTTCACTAATTCAGTGTGGGAGCAGGAATATTAATGTCTTGGCAAAAAATGGTTGGCATGAAAGAAAAAACTGTACAGGTGAGGTAAAACATGTGGGAACAGACAATTGGCTCAAATATGTTTTGATAATCCATATGAAACTTGGGAATTACAAATACCACTGTAGAAACCAGGAATGTGAACTAATTCCCAAATTAACAAAAGATACGAACACATTTGTGACCAATTAATCTATGTGATTTGTTCTAATACATATTATTATTTTCCCAGGTAGATTTAACAATATGAAAAGATGAACAAAATTACTTTAGTAAGAGGATACATCCTTAATCTGATGGATAACATTTCTTATTTACTTCATCTAATACTTCATTAACTCAATGAATGCTTCCAAGTTCCAAAAATTAATATTTCACAGGGTTAGAGTCTTTTAGACAAAGGATCTGAGAACAAAAGTGAGCTAGTACATTGAAACTAAGAGAGGAAATCAAAGGGTCATGAATAGAACCCATAATGCAGGTTGTTCTCCTGCAGCTGGTTCCACAAGCTGTTGGTGCCACCCTAATGCTTTATCTGGCTTGGGTTTGTCTCCTCCTAAGTTTTTAGCATTAGAAAGTAATTTTTGCCTTAGGTAGAAGACTGCATTTCTAGGCAACCCTGACAACAGCTGTTTTTTCTGTTGATTTCTGTAGACTTCTGGAATTATTGAAAAATTCACGGATTTTTATACAGGTATATTTAATTTTTTTTCCTGAATTATAAAACTTCCCCTGTAGTAACAGAAAACATAATTATTCATAAATAGAAATTATAGTGTATTTTAGTGAAACTCAGAAACCTTAGTCATATTTATACTTTCAAAATCTTGAAGAGGATATTCTCCCAAAAGGTGGAATGAGTATTTCTTTTTTAACAAAATGTATTTTTAGCAGCACTTTCTAAATTTAAATACACTCTGTAATCAATTTGAATTGTGATGTGTGTAAATGTAAATAGAATTTCATCTCATAAAAAGCTGTGTTTAGTTCACAAAAGGTCTTATTCTTGAATGAGGAGATACAGACAAATGAAATGCTGAAGTGGAAGAATGAGCAATTCAAAATCTGCCTTCCAGACTGACCCACAGACATAAAGTTCTGCTCTGAGACCCTTAGAGGGAAATTTGGCAATTGTCATATTACGGTCATGAGTATTCCTTATTTTCCAGCTTTTACTGAACATGTTGAAGATACTCATGAGCTGTTTTGGCAGATACTTATTGATGCAGTTTAAGTCTTCTGTTAGCTATATTCTTTAGTCATTTTAGTACACTGAGAACTAATCTCCAAGTCTGTCAGTCCCATTTTGCATTACAAATTATTTGTAGTTTTATAACTGTCATTTCCAAGGACATCTGGAAAAGATGGATTTATGAAAGGTTATCGTGCATTCTAAGGAGGCCAGGAATTAGCATGACTTTGTAAAGGTTCTTGTAAATTGAGCAGCAGCCATCACTGGCATTAAGCTGTTTTCTGCTCCAGTCAAGTATCTTTATTTAAATATTAAGGAAGAGGTGTGACCTTTGGCCTTAAAGATGACTATGATACAGCAATAGCACAATCTATTAGCTGTCAATGAAGTATTATGGCCCTGGCTCTCTCAAGACACCTATTTGTGGACAGTGTTATAATAACCCTTCCATTAGGCATCCCCAAGGCAAATAACCTTGGCTTTAACAGAGTCAGTTTAAAATTCCTTGGAGTAACATTAAGAGAATATCTGGTTTGTGTCAGTTTAGGATCAACTACCAGCATTAGTCCTGTTCTGTAAATTGTAAGTAGCTGTGGATTTATTAGAATTTTTTTATACATGCCCACAGGTAAATATTAAATACAAAGAATGTGAAAACTCATATTGCTTTCTACTTCCTACATGGAATATATATAGATTAATGGACATCTGACAGGTTGGAGCATTTTAAAACAGGATCCATTTTCTACTGTATACATTTAATTTCTTTTGTTGATGAAAATTACACAGAGCCACTAGAATTAAATTGCACCGGAAAAAAAAAAAAAAGAAAGAAAACAGTAAAGGCAATAAAAAGTAGTCTAGATAACATTCCTGTGAGTTGATATGTTCTGCTATAGAAATTGTTAGGTACAATAGGATTAGAGTACTATCTAAAAAGCCAAGACATTTTCACATGACATGTCTTGTTTGCCTCTGCTACATTTTGATCTCAAGGTGTCAGTATATTTAATACTCAAAGTTCAAACCAAGACAAAGCATTTTCAAACTTACATGGGATGTTCAAAACAAGTCTTTTCTTTATGTTTCCTTTGTTGTTTAGACAAAATAAATCTGATTATTCCCCTCCAATATCAGCTGGACACCCTTGAAAACTACAAGATTTCCACTCCATATATAAAATCTGGAAAGGTTGTGTTTTGTGCCTTGTGTAAAAGAACATCTCTAAAGCTGCCTTTCCTCAGAGGTAACAATCAAGGTCAAACTCCATTTAAATATTTTGAAAAATTAGAAGTACATGCAAATAGTAAAAATAACCCACTAAAAATCTTACTAACATTTCAAATATTTTGGCCAGTATCCTGGCTATAGTGTTTCTTCTGAATCCAGCTTTAATATCTTTTACAAATGGCTTTTGTTGTTGAAACACAAACAACTAAATGTGCTTGCAGTTCTGAAATCAGAAACTTGTCTGGTTCTGTAAGTATAGCTTCTGTAAAACTTCATTTTCTGTTGATTTTTAGCAGTGGAATATAATTCCTTAGACAGGAATAAAAGCATTCATGTGGTGGGGAACCACATGAGCTGTCCCCTAGCAAGGTTCAATGCCTCCACATCACCTTCCTGTCCCCAGAAGAGCTTTGATGGAGCCAAGACAGTAATGGATCCCCTCCAGCCACAACCCCCAGGAGTCCTCTGCTCAAGGAAGGTTTACACATTGCAGAAGAAGAAAGCACCTGAATTAAAATAACTCAGTGCTAAATTGGCCACTTCTCTGTGCTAGTTTTGAAGACTCCCCTCACCACCTGCAGTTCTTGACCTCCTTAGAGGGTTTTACAGGAGGAAGACGAATAAAGGGGGAAAAAAAATGTGGAGGCAATAGCCTACCATGCTGTGATCCATCTTCTAATGGGTGCGTTGGGATTTATCCCCTTGCCTAACAAAGGCAGACAAGACAACTTGTACTTCTACGTGGGTCAAGACTGGAAATACTCAAAATTGTCAGTGCAGATTCATGCTACAGCCAAGAATGTGTGGCTCTTTTTTAAGTGCCATCACTACTCTGGGCAACATGGGCTTCAGGACTAATATTTCCAGCCTGGGAGCTCTGCTTCCCCCCAGCAGGTCGTGGCGTGGTAGACAGTCCCTGCAAGATATAGAAGATCCTGAATCAGACTGGACAATTCAAAAATGTTCAGCAGGTATTTTGACCCTGACATTCTCAGCGTTAAAAGCTGTGGGTCCAAAAAGTACAGCACAGTGAAAAATGAACTCACCTTTCTTGTGACTCTGACAAGCTTATTGCAAACCAGTGTTAGGGAGCTCCACGTAGCTACAAAGCAAACAGTTCGGTTGAGGATTACAGCAGTTGTTTTCAAGTGTTCAGTTCTCACATATTGCACACCATGAAGGCAATTTTCCCTCTCAATAAAGGGCACTTGACTTTTGGTTCATTCTCCCTTTAGCACTCCTCTTACACTGATATTGGATACAAAGCCATTTTCTTTCATAGGGCAATACATGGCAGAATCTAGGATGTAATTTAAGGGGCTCTATTGATATCATAAATTACAAGAAGTCTGCTGAAGCAGTTTATGAATGGCAGTAAAAACCTGAAACTGAACTACATCATTAGAATCATCCATTGCATACATGTATTATTATTTATAATACAGACCTAAGTATCCCTGCATTTTATAGACAAAGGAGATAATGCAACCTTGCACTAAATGGGAACAGAGTTTCCACAGCCTTCTTGATAGCATATGTGCTCTAATAATGAAATAGAAATGTGATGTTTATGAAGTTACTTCATAAAGGAGGAAAGAAACAAATCTTGGAAAGTGTGATACAGCTGCAATGCTTTTTATAAGATCAGTTCCTCGTGCCACTCTCTGAGTAACATCTTAGCTCCACATCCCAGCAGATTGAATTTGAGGAGGACACTTAGGACCTTAATTGTTTCTGTGCACAAAATCTGTGTCCATATTTCAGAGTGTATTTCAGAGTGTATACAGAAGATTTGGCTGTAAATCACATCACTGTCTCTGTTTCTACTTTTAAATTCTTTGGCTGCTACTGATATCTAGCAAAAACACTTTAAGCAGAAAAAAGAAAATTTAAAAACTATCATCTCACTGAAACAGTGTATGAATAGTCCCCAATCACTTGCTCTCAGTTTCCTTAAGAACTTGGTTCTCCAAATCAAAGTAATTCATAGCCTGTATTCAAATTTCAGACATCTGCTTCAGGGAGTGGGCTTTGAAGGGGAAAGTCCAAGTACCCACATTTTTGCAAATATTTTTGTGTGAAATTTACTTAATTCTTCGTGTTACTTCACTGTTCAAAACAGGGCATGTGGGTCATGGTTGCTTTAATAACCACATTTTTCTTAACTATTCAAAAATAATTTTGAAAATGCAAGCACGAACCCTTATTTAGAAGGAAATCCTCAGTTAAGCCAACATGCCCTTGATGCAAATTCTGGTCCCACCAGCAAGGTTGTCAACAAGCCATGGGAACCTCCTAGCAACAATAAGAGTGCCTGAAGCCATCAACAATCCAGTTTGGGACTTCAGGGGTCTGAGGGAACCAAATATCTATTTCTTACTGGATTTCAATACCCTGCGCATCAAAAGTAAATTAGCTCTTCTGAAACAACAAGGCTTAAAGGGAAAATATGTTTATTTTTTCCCATGCTTGGTAACTTTTAAGATCAAGATATGTAAAAACCCATCCTAGCCTTTAAAATAATCACATAAATACTTGTCACTAGTAATGTATTGGCACTGTTTCAGGGCTTCCAACCTGTTAAACCACTGACTGGTCTGGCAGGTTCATCTGGAGCTGCAGCTGGTCCTTGAGAAGCAGGAGGAGCTGATTCACACTTTCTCCAGCCTCTTAGGGAGGAAGAACAGTGAAGAAGGGAGGGAAGAATTTATTTTTTTGTCTTTTGGAATTAATTCTGAAAGGTTTGAAAATGGAGAGAGTAGTGTGAGAAGTGGGCAAGAAGGGGTACTCATAACTTACCCTACTGGAAGCTGCAAATACCTGTGAAATAAGCTCCTCTTTCCTTTGTGAAGGGACAGGTTCTGCCAGAGCCCAGCCCGGTATTCCTCTGTCTGATTCTCAGGCTGATATTTGCCCTTGAGCAGAGATCTTCCTCTGAGTGTACCAAATCCCATTTGTGACATTTTGGGAATAAGAATGTACCTTCTTTTGTTTTCCATGCCCCTTAACTTCAGTTGTCTCATGTTTTGCTTTCACTTGCCCAAAGGATTCTCTTCCCACCGCAAAATAGCAAGTCAAATTTAATGTAATTTGGAGTGTAAATTTCCAAGTGGAGACATTGCCGCTTGGGTGCTTATTGCAGGAGTCAGTTCTCTGGTCCATGCTTAAAATTGACCATGCTTACTTTACTTTGCAGTAAGACTAAATTGCTTTGTGTCAGTTTGTTTTTATAGCAAGCCAGCTGTGTATATTAACTGTTCTACAGTAAAAAGTATTTTCCAGAGGAAATGATGGAATAGTATTTCTGCAATTAGTTTTGTTATTCCCTTTACTTTCCAACTGACTCTGTAGAAATGTGGTTTTGGGTTTTTTTTTGCTGAGGTTCCCCTCCCCAGTGTCAACAGGAGGTGCACGTGTCACAGAAAATTAATTGATAAAAAAGATACTATACTAGGAACTTTTATGGTTGTCATGTTATGTTTTAAAAAGAAACATTTCCTCTATCTCAACCTACTCGTGGAACAGTATGTAAAATACTTTTGCTAACAGATTTTTGTCCAATTCTGAGTATTAAACTTGAACAATTTTGAGTCTTTGGGAACTGAAGACAGGTCTGTTACAAGTAAATACAATGTACAAATGTTTTTTCCAGTAAAATGCCTAAAAATAAAAACCAACCAACCAAAACTCCTGTTAACCACCATTAACAAAATTAATGTTCTCAGCAGGTTTTTTAGGAGGGAGGGCTCTTGGTCTGGGATTTTGGCTACCCTCTTGTTCAAATCTCCTGTTCAAATCTGGGTTCAGAAGTCTGGGAGGTCTGCAGAAGAGCTCAAGTATGTTGCCACATCCTGGCTTGCTATGATGGGCCAATACCAAATTGTGTAATTCAGTATTATACTTACAGGTTTTGAACCTGTTTGATGTCAGGAGGGTTGAAAAGTGACCCAGCTTTGGATTTGAGGCAGGGTGATTAGGATCCCTGTGACCAGCCATCTGAAGAAGAAATCCAGATGGAAAGCAAGACTGGGAAAAGGTGTCCCTCCCTGGAGAGATGGGACCGTGGGGCTCACCACCAGAGGTTTGGTTCATTTGAATCTTCTGGCAGTGGGTCCGGTTGCAGAATGGAGTGAATGCTGTCACTGTTGCCTCAGTTTCACAGACACATGGTCCTGAGACATCCCAGAGGTATCACAGGGTGATGACACAGACCACATAAATGTTACATTCTAGAATTCCAGAAGCCTGAAAGTAAATTTCTAATCCAAGGAGTATGTTTTAAAAATTCAAAAGCACTTCGGGGAGCCACTACATTTTGAATGGTTCCTCTTTTGCAAGCAAAATATCCATCTAGGAATATTTATGCATTGATTCCAGAAAATTAATAGATATTATATCATTTGAATCGAGGCCCTTCACAGAAAACACTGTTTATTGCCTCCTTTCACATAGGGGAAAGGTGCCAACAGTAATGTATCTGCTAATCACAGAAATCTGTGATGTGTAGCTTTCTTGACAATCTAATATCAAAAAACCAAAAAACCCAAAACCACTAAGTTTCAATAACTGAAAATTAACATCTTAAGTCCCACCTGGAAATCAAAGGGAAAAAGGTCTCCAGACTAGGTCTAGGTGCTAATGCAAGGACTAATAGGTTTCCCAAGGAGGCAAGATAATTAAGATAATTTGCCAGTGAAATCTTTTGAAATTGAACCCTGAAATATACTGCTATAAAATAGGAAAGTAAATATGAGTAGCAAAATTTTCTGAGGAAACCTCATGGCAGGTAAGAATGCCAACATCTTAAAGTGCATGAATTAAATGTATGTATTAAACACAATCTTAGCACTTCAGTACATATGCTTAAATGCAGGGATCTTATTTGGGCAGAAAAATGCCCGAAGTTTGGAAAGACAGAGATTGTATATCTCAGTAACATTTGAAAAAAACTCACTGGATATTTCTAAGATTTGAGGCATTTCCCCTTCTTACACAAAGTTTTGTCTTGAACTCATAAGCATATGAATCTCTTTGACTGCACTACTTTTCAATCTGCCTGTTCATAACTCAGCTTCTTATTCCATTATAATGCTTGAATGATTCACATGCAATGTTTCCAATCCACTTTTCCCATCTTGTGAAACTTTTTAACGAAATGTTAGCATTTGCAGGCACCAGATGTTTTGACATAAGGAGAAGCAATATGTAAATTTTAATCCATGGTAGGAACAATAGCCTGGAGGCACCTTCTTCTTATTACATGAATCATATACTTAACCACAATGTGGTGGATTATATCAAAATCATCACCACCCTGAATATAGAGCAGTTGTCTTGTGGTTGCCAATTAATGAAATTGATATATATTTAACTTGATGGGTACCAGTGATTTAACCAATAAGTCTTAGCATACTTCACTGCTGCAGTCTCCTTTATAATTAGACTTTTGATCTGATTATTACCACAACTTCATACATTTTCCTCTAATCTCCCATTGGTTGCCACCACAAATGATGCTGACATTAAATCTGTTTGTCTGTCAGTTGTAAACCTTGCTACTTTTAATCAAGCAGCGTATCACATATGGCTTTTATAATCTCTGAAATAGCTTCTGATTTTATTTTTTTGATGTTGTTTATTTAATTATTAATTGTCTTAGTCCTAAACAGGATAAGCACTGGCTTTCTACAAAGCAAAGTGGGGGCTCTCAGTCCCTTCACAAAGGAGCTGAGTACCTTTTATGGTCAAATCCTAAGTACATAATAAATATGTAAAAAAGAAAAGCTTCTTTCTATAGATAATCACTGAACTTTAAATAATATTTATAATAATATTCAATTTTAATACGATGGGGTGCCTTAATGATTTGACAAAATAAAGAGACTGAAGAAATCTTTAGTACAAATAAAGTGTTTATCTGATGTACACAAACAATGAGCACTATTTTACATGAAATGGTATACTATTACAAAACTATAGTTGAAATTTGTATTACCACTCAACAACTTCTTCATCATTTCATGCACAGAAGGCACCAAATATCTTCTAAAGAAGACAGCACTTTTGATATTAGGAATTCAAAATGAAATCCAAATCCTTACTTCCTTAAGTGAGTATCTTTTAGTGCCAAATGCTACCTAAATTATCAGCTTTAAAAAATGTTTTACATCTTAAAATACAATATTCTGTTTATCCTAGATTGTCTTGGGAACATCTAGTACATTAAAAGGTTTTTGTAGAGCTTCTTAGTGATTTAACTGATATCATCATGCCTGCTAGCAATTTTGCAACATTCTGAAAACACTTTCCATAAATCAAAGCCTTAGCAGCAGGAATAAGCAGATGGCAGGAGACCATATTAAAGAATGTATCAATTATTTTTATTAATGGGATGCTACTGGATCATGATGTATCATAATGGACTAAATGTTTAGCAGTTGTGAAGTGTTTTGTCTGTTAGGTATCTCAGATGTTCTTACTGGATGTTACTATGTTACCTTTTGGTGGCATTTTTGAGGGTCTGGACAGTGAACTTTGACAAGGGACATATAAAAAGATGTTTTCATTTCAATCCTTTAATTATATTCATACAATAAGCATAACATTCCAGCAAGTATAAAATGTAATTGTAAAAAGATTGCATATATAGTGCGTAATAAAGTACATTCTGTCTGCATACAATGACTTAGAAAACAAGATAGTATATGGTTAACAATGAAAAATAGCAATTATTATAAAAATATTCTACAGTCTCATAATAGCAATGTAAATGCCTTTACTTATCTAAGAGACTTAACATAATTTTAAATTACAATAATTTTACATCCTGCATTCATATATACAGTTCTATTAAATTCAGAAAGTATTATAATATCAATGTTCTTATTAAGATTAAGTGACTGAATTCTATTTAGTTATTTTATTGTATAGAGCAACTGAGTTCCTGTTTGTTAAAACTGTTTGCACTTACTGCAGTTTTTCCCACTATCCATGCTATGCACAATGAGATAATTTAGTTTTCTTTTCTTAGTATAGCATCTATATTCATGTCATGAATTAAACAGGATGTTAATATTTCAACTCCCTTTACTTTTGTGTAATTATTAGTCTGCTGTTTTGTGGATTCTGTTGGAATATGTCCACCAGCTTTGAACAGCTGCTACTGAAAATAAGCAATAACTCCTCATTTAGTACATCTTGACATATATAGCCAGTTCTTCTACCCCCTTGCCCTGCTTGAGGGCAAGGTCTGTAAGACTTCAAATTCTTTTCTAGGCCCAGAGCCACAGGCATATTATGCATCACTTTCATGAGATTTCACTAAACAGATCTCTGTTGGAAATAGCTAAAAATGTATTTTGCTTGCACCACAACTAAGCCAAATAAAACTTGCACGGACAGCAAAGAAATTCTGCCTGACAGAAAATGTCAGGATTTGTCCCTGTAGTTAAGAAGTCCCTTTCCTCTGCAGAAGCTGGTAGGACTGGGCTTGGCACTGCCCAAGTAGTCCTCTCAGATTCACAGCACCGTTTCCAAGCTTGTGGTGGGAGAGGGAATCTTTTCTCCAGAAAGTCTGGGATGTAACTATCAGCACATACATCTCCTAAATACCTTCAGTAGCACCTATTAATCCCCAGAATGTCATAGTCTAGTTTCCAGTCTGTACCACCATGTAATTTCAAGGGTTAACCTGTAATCCAGGCTGTAATTATTAGCTAAAATACTAAATTATGATGTCTTCTTACTAGAAAAGCAATGTTGGGGAAATACCATTGCCATAATAAACACCTAGAAGGATTGATGCATTTATTGTTTTGGGCAAGGGGGCTGAGGGTTTTGTGTGAAGGAAGACAGTTTGAATATGTTTAATGATAGATGCAGTACAGTGCCTTGCAAAAAGAGCATTGACTACCTTAAGTTTCACATGCAAGAAGAGAGAGAAAAATTCTGATGCTTTAGACTGAAGCAATGATCAGAACAATGAAAATCAACTTTAAAAAATTTAATGGATGCACTATAATGTTTTTTTAGAACAGTGCTTATAAAAGTGATGAAATTCAGGATGTTATTTAAAGTCAGTACAGTTCAGAAGTATGGTCTAACTCACACGTAAAAGTTCAATGGGAAAATCATGTAATAGATTCATATTTAATTTCTTTTTCTCCATTATGAGCAATCCACACTGGTGTATTTAAAACTAATGTAGTAGAAACTGCAGTACAAGGACAAATGGCATTTGATAGCAACCAAATAACCCTTCCTTTTTTCAGCTGAAATGGACAATGCTCATACTATGCTAGACATAATATGGGCATAAAAGTTACTTTTAATTCATCATGTTTTAGATTCAGATGTCAATATTAGCAATTGTCTTTAACAAAACAATGACAAACTGGTTCCCCTTTTAATTAATACAATTAAAATGGCGGTCAGTCCTATATCCAGTTATCTTTGGTTAACACTTGTTTGTCTTTCTGATATGCTACAAAACCAAAAAAACACCAACCAAACAAAAAAAAAAAAAACCCAAACAAAATAAATAAACACACTAAAAACTAAACCAAACAAACAAAAAGACAAACAAAAACATCAAACCAAACCAAAGCAATATTACCAGAACTCTGTCTGTTGTCTTTTTTTTATCCATGAAGTGCGAGTGTATCAAAGCCTCTTCTAATGGTCAGGTCTGTCCTTACAGGTCACCTTACATCCAAGTGGTTTACACTAAACTCATAGAAAAGCTTGAGATCCCTAAAATTATAAATATTCTTGTGAAATTGGACACACCATCATCCTTTATAGCCATCTGGGTGTGATTTTTTATCCAACTGCTAATTTTCCAATTATGAAACTATTGTGACACTGCCAGGGTTGGTGAGGTATGTGCTGTGGCCTGGCAGGAACACAAACCTCACAATGACTGTTAGGAGGGCCCAGGTACCAATAACAAAAGAGGCAATAGTAAGAAGCAATTGCTCTGGTTTTGGATAGTATGGTTTAAAAAACTTAAAATGTTCATGCAAAAAGTAATCCACTTTAATCTCTTCTTACTATTTTCAAACCTGTGACACTTCTGGAGTGAGGCAGGCTCAGTGACAGCAGAATCAATACACACTTTTGAAACATATTTGGAATCATTATGGAACTCCTGTGGTAGTCTCTGCTGGGGTAGAGTTAATTTTCTTCACAATGGCAAGTATGAGGTTGTATTTTGGATTTATTCTGGACAGAGATGGTTTTGTTGTTGCTGAGCAGGGCTTACACAGAGCCAAGGCCTTTTCTGCTTTTCATACTGACACACTGACAAGGACGTTGGGGGTGCCTGGGAATTAGGGAGGAGACACAGCCAGGACAGGTGACCCCAACTGACCAAGGGATATTCCACACCACATCAAATCACACTCAGTATATAAAGTGGGGGGAAGAAGGAGGAAGGGCTGGAGATTTTGGAGTGGTGGCATTTGACTTCCCAAGTCACCATTACATATGATGGGTCTCTGCTCTCCTGGAGATGGCTGAACAGCTGCCTGCCCATGGGAAGCAGTGAATTAATTCCTTGTTCTGCTTTGCTTTTGTGCACGACTTTTGCTTTCCATATTAAACTGTCTTTATCTCAACCCAAGAGCCTTCCAGATTTTACCCTTCCAATTCTCTCCCCAATCACTCTGGCTGGGCAGTGACCAAGTGGATGTGTGAGGCTTGGTTGCTGCCTGGGGTTAAACCATAGCAGCTCCCTAATGTGATCTTTTGGTTTTGATTGAAGGAGAGCTATGAAGTACCTGTTCCGGTTTATTTTCCCATGTTTTATTATTACACTTGGAATGATTGCACTTAATATTCTTCAGGAACATTAAGTACATCACTCTCCAGAATTTCACTATATATAGAAGTGAGTTTTCTGAATGTCCCCTCCTAGCAAGCTGGTTATGAGAGGTAGTACATCACATCAGTGTTTCTGAATATTCCCTTCAGTTTGAGAAGCCTTCCTTTCCAGGATTTCTGCAAGGAGTCCAAAGCCAAATATGAAATTAAATTCTTGTTGTTTATAGTGTACGCAATGGGAATCGAATCTTGTCATTTCCCTCTGCTTCCAAATGAGTCAAAAGTACATGTATGGATAGAGTCCCTTTGGAAAAACCTCACTGTGCTGTCAAAGGACACTGAAAGTGTTATCCAACAGCCCAGTGTTGTATCTGAATTCCAATTTCTTCCACATAAAAAAGGACACGGTTTGAATATTCTTGGAATAGCACTGTCACCAGTGGTGCTTTTTTAAATCGTGCTAACTTTAACATGGAGTGTCTGTGCTGTTTGGTATATCCAAAGTCTTTCTGCTGCAATGCTGTGTCTTTTTCTGTCTGAGTTCATTTGAATACCTGTCAAATGTTTCCATTTTTCTTCTGTGTCATTAAAGAATATACTTAAAAGAAGGTTCTTTTTCTACAAATGAAATTAAAAAGCTAGTGGCTTTCCATGGAAAGCTTAATGGATTTTCTCCTTTTAAAGAGAAGCCCACACATTTTAAACTTCGTGTGTGAAGGCATTACCATCTGACTTTTTTAGATTTTAAAACCTGTAACATCTCTACAGTTCCCAGTTTAAATAGTTCTCTGTTGCTTCACATTTTGTAGAATTTTTAGTTATAAAAAATAAAGAAATTAACAAATTACTAAAACTCATATTTGTAGCAGAGAAGTGTAAGCAGATTGAAAAGAGTTTGAATACAGTTTTGCAATATGGGTATACCTTTTGTGGTAACTGTTTTCATAGTACTATAAAAAGTCATTAAGTGATAGTAAAAATATTCCAAATGAAGAGAGATTTATGCAAATACAGGCTGTGAACAGAGGGTGAATTTGGGCGAGAGTGATATGAGTTCATGTCCATCTCATCTTCTTGTGAAGTAAGGGCTGATTGAAACCCTTGTCATGTAGTAATTGATTTTTAAATGTCTCCTTATAGGTATTTAAAATAAGAGCAAACACCATGCTTACATTCAACTCAGTCTTTTAACACTGCCGTTTAGGCAAGTATGAGACCCTTACTGCTTTTATAAATCATCTCCATCATCTGTGCTAAAGCTGCTTCTCCTGCTGCTCTCTTTTGATGCAGCTGGGGATGTGGAGGACAGGAGTGGGTCTGTTCCAAATGGTGACACTGTGTCATCCAATAAAATTTCCTCTAGTCGCTGTTCTTCTTTTAAAGCTGCACTGAAGGACAAATCTGTGAAGTGTGAAAGTGGATCAGAAAAGGCTGTAGATCCATTGCAAACATCAGAATTTTGTCCATGTACCAGAGGCATTTGTTGAGAGTAGTCTACAGAGTTCTCCTCTGGATAAGACTGTTGCTTGATGACCTGTGCAGCTAAATCAACAGCACTGAGCGAAGACAGGACTGGAAGGCCATGTGCACGTGCCTGGATCTCCAGTTCCTAACATTTCAAACAAAAATAATTAGACAACAATTTAAAAAGAGAAAACAGTCTCTCCTGAACAACTGCAGAAAGTATACAAATCACACATTAAAATTTATTGTACCTATTGCCCAGTTGTGAGATTAAATTTTAAAATATTATGTTTTTTTATCTCAGAAAAATTGCCCTCTAGTGTTTTTATATTCCTTTCTGTCATTACGCAACTATTCTACAAGAACAGAAGAGGTGGGACAGCCTCTCTAAAACCATTGCATACTGAATCCAATGAAGGTAGGAGAAAAATGTTGTGACTTGATAGTTCATTATAAACCTGTTATCCAGAGGAAAAGAAGATTCTTTACTTGATAATGCTTATATTATACAGAAATATTAGTAAATCAACATATGTAAGATGATTTGGTTTATGTCTATCCATCTACCTATCTATCCATCCTATTTCCATAGCTGTGTGTCTATATTAGAATCTTGCTTTTCTAGCCATGAAGGACTATATTCTGCTTCTTTGCATCAAAAGCAGATATAACATAAGACATTCTTACTGGGAAGTGTAATGCATTAAATAGTTTGAAAGGGAAAATTAAAATGCTGAAGGGAACTTTGCGTCTAGTATTGATTTTTGGTTGCAGGAATATACTTATTTCCTTATTTTCTGTCTGTCTTTGTTTCTATAACACGTGCATAATGAAACTGTTTGTACAAGTACTTTATTACTTTTCCACTAATTACTTTATGTAAGGTATAATTATCAAAGAAATTTCCTGGAAATCTAAAAAATACCTCCTCCCCAATATACAGAGAAATATATAGGCAAAGTCAATTTAATTTTAATAAACATCATTTGAAGAAAAATTATATAGATTAACAAAATTTGATGAGGGATAAGTACTGGGAAAGCTTTGTAGTTTGTGGCAACACTTATACAAACCTGAATTCGGAGTAGAAGTCTTCTGTTAGCATGCTCTAATTTCTTCTGTCTGTGTTCTAATTCTCTGGCTCTCTGTTGTTCTTTTTGTAGCCACTTGATGTACTCTACTGATGCTTTTAAAATAGTTCCTTTGTTCCAGCGCATATCACTGCAGAATGTAGAGATAACCTTTTCACAATTGTGCATGTCAGCAGAATTCATAAGAACTTACAAAATCTTTTACATTAATATGAAATAATGATTTACATGACTATTATTCACTCTTAGATATTATTGCTTCTGAATGGAAATTTTAATAGAATAGTTAAGAAGCCCTTATATAGTAAAATTAATCCCAGAATGAAAATAAGTGTCAAAAGAAAGTAATAAAGTGACTTTTTGTGGGAGAGCTAAATGCAATATCATGATTCTACCATTACAGTTTTTATATTTTTAGTGAAAATTGCTTTTATTATTAACTCTAAGATTAAAATCTATGTGCAGTATTTCTGCATTAATGAACTAGGAAATATACATTACTGAGGACTTAAGCCTAAATTTTTAAAGATCATTCTGAATATACTACTCCTTTTACCTGACTTACTAATGAGGTTGCTTTTATGCTTGTAGAGAAAAAAGGATCTGTGCTGAATGCCACTCCTCATTCATGACAGACCAGAAAAATCACGCTTTCATAACCATCATGACTAGGGAATGGCAAAAATCATGTTCAAAAATCTTGAAACAACATAAAAAACAAGTTAAAATCTACAGCTACATGCAGATCCCAACTCAAAGTAAAAGCTTTGCAAAAAAAATAGATTAAACCTGCCTGTCATTCAGGAAGTCATGGTTTGACTCCCAGCTTACATGCAGACTTACTAGCAACAAAACAATCGTTCAAATGAAACTGTCCAAAGACTTTCATGTATCCATTTATCAAATTTTCATGCATTCTTTTAACTGAGGTCTTGGAACAAAAACGAATTTTGCTGAAAATTTTTAATTTCTAATAAACTACAGTATTTTATACAGGGTGGGCTCACTGCATTAAATATACAGATATATGGACTTTATCCAAACTATCTACTTCACTGCAAGATTGCTTAGGCTGAGCAGAAGGTTGGGCAAGCTTCTGGTCCCAAACACAACCATGAGAAAGAAAAGCTGTTAAAACAAGTAAGAATCTGATGTTGGGGTGAGACAAGCATTTTTTCAATACCTATTTCAAAGACATATATTTACAAGCTGTCATTTATGGAGTGAAAAAAATATAAATTATATGCCCAGCTATTATCACTTTCCCTTATTCATAGAACCATAGAATATGCTGAGTTGGAAAGCACCCACCAGGATTAGTGAGTCCAACTCCTGGCCTTGCACAGGACACCGCAAGAATCACACCATGTGCATGAGAGCATTGTCCAAACACTTCTTGAACTCTGCCAGGTGTGATGCTGTGACCATTTCCACAGAGAACCTGTTTCCAGTGCTCAGCTACCCAGGGTGAAAACCTTTTCCTGATATTCAACCTAAACCTCCCCTGACTCAGCCTCATTTCATTTCCTTGAGTCCTGTCAGTGGTCACAAGAGTGAAGAGATTGGTACTTGCCCCTCCATTTCCCCTCATGAGGCTAAGCACCCTTAGAGATTTCTGCAGTTATTTTTCTTCTGAAAGTACAGTGCAAAAGCCAGGCAGGTACAGGATTTAGGGACCCAGACCACACAGATTTTCCTGATGTTTTACTAGGGATAAAACCTGATGGAGCTGATAACTTTAAGACACTAAGAAGAGTACACAAAATTATTTGTGAGAAAGCATCACAGTGTTTAACCATACCAAAGAATTCAGATAATTTGTTAGAAATTTGGCAGTAACATTTTTTTGATCTAAGAGTGCTCAAATTCAAAAGTCAGTTCTCTCTGGACAGCACACAAACTGTGAGGCTCTAGTATACTGGGACCTCCCCTCCTCTCAGTGCTGCAGGTCAGAGATGCACAGCTTTGGGGATTAGAAGGTGAGGGGGTCAGAAAGAAAATAATTGCTGTGTACAACCCTACTCTCTACAAAGCCAAAACATATTTGGGTATGTATGCTGATTTAGACATTGCCTGGTCAAAAAAGCTGGAGCAGAGGTGGGACTGGGAGCCAAGAGCAGAATACCTCTCCCTCATGATGGCTGAATTATCTCTTGGCAGTTCCTCTGCCTTCTCCTTCCTGTACCTCTTGAGCAGGTGGGGGGACAGAATTTCTTGCCAGCATCCCATGAACTCCCTCCTAGGAGAGGACTTTCTCCTCTCAAATGGCTTACCTATATTCAAACTGTAAAGGTTAAGGAAGTTTTTAGTAGCCATATTTTCTGGACAAATCTTTGACAGCCATCACCATGTCACAGTTCCACTTTCTTCACACCTCTTTGGAAAGTTAGGTAAAATACTGAGAGGTCCCTGTTCATGACTAAATTGCAGTGGAGTTTGAAAGGCAGTGAAGTGTCTGTCTGTCTATGACAGACCATTCATGAACAAAGAAGATAAATATAATAAATAAAGTTAACAGGATAAGAACTTTTCAAACTGGGATTCTCCACTCTCATCTCAGATATGAGCTATATATGTTATATGGAGAAACACAATCTGCCTTGACAAGGAGATTAGTCTCAAATAAGTACTAAAAACAAAATTGAACTGGTGGTCCAAACCAAAGATATAGTACTATGAAATTAGAAGCAAATCCATAGCTGGAAAAAAGGAAATAATTGAGGAAATGTAACAACAAAACAGAAAAAAATTACTATATCACATATTAAGAAAATATTTAAATATTTAATTGTTTTTTCACAAAAAAATTCATGTCAGTTATAAAATTTTATTAATTCAAAATCAGACAAAGTTATTTTTGGCTGATTTTTCTGATTGATAAATGAGTAAGTCATATATTCATGGCTTTATTTGGAATATTTTTTGATTAAATTCATTCCTGTTACACTTAATTGATACACTTAATATCACCTTTTGATATGACTTACTTTTAGTTCACGTTTCCTGATAGTTGATAGTTTTAGTTTTTATTTCTATGGAAATGATTTTTTTCATAATTTTAAGTAAATCTTCACTGAAAGATCAATTCCTTGGTTCAAACTGCCAGAGAGATGGACCTGGTGTCCTGGGGTGACATGATGTTTGTATCCCCAATCGTCTGTTGGGTCTGGGGAGCTGGGGGAGGGGAGAGGCGCGCAGTTTGTTTTTAGAAAAACTGCCCTCCACTGGCTGGCCTTGAGAGTCGAATTCATCACACAAGGAGAGTTTTTTTTTCAGTAGTTAGTTAGTTAGTGTCTAGCTAGCAGGGGGGAGAAGCTTTGCTTTCTTTTTTTCCTTCTCCTCCTGTTTTTTTTCTTTTTTTTCTTTTTTTTCTCTCCTGTTTTTTTTTCTCTTTTCGCCTTTCCTTGGAACTGTTAAAAATCTCCCTGGACTGAGGACCTGGGGGAGCACCGTGGGGGTTTGCATCTGGAACCCACGAAGACCTGCACAGCAACGCTCCCCAGCCCCAGAGGAACAGAGACAGAGCAACCACCTACAGGAGGGACTTCTTTCCTAAATCTGTCATCTCTTCAGAGTGGCACGAAGTTCTTATCATGGGGTATTGTTCAATTTATTGTGCCAGGGAGTGCTTTGCCTGTTTAATAAACAGGGTTCTTTCCACTTCTCTCTGAGGAGATTTCTTTTTCAAACCGGTTGTGGGGAGGGGAGGTCGTGCCCCTTTGGAGGTTTCCTCCCAGATTTGCCCTAAACCACTACACCTGGTCAGCTTTTGCATGAGATACATATAGAGAGGTATCTCTTGTGGTAATATTTACATACCCGAGAGTCAAAACCATAATGGAGAGCTAGGATAAAAATGCAGTGGTTACTATTGTTGTTTAAGGGGCTGTTTTTTAACCTGTGTACGTGCCTGTGTGTCTGTGCATGTGTGCATATCCCACATATGGCTTCTACATCCCTTCTCATGGACATAAACTGGTTGGTGTCTTATTAAAAGAGGAATATTGAAGACAAACCTTTCAATGTCTGAAGGCAGCACAGCAAAGGAACAGCTGGTGACCTTAGAAGTCAACGTGTATTTCACTTCGTGTCTCTCTTTACCAGGATCTAACAAAAATACTAAAGGTGTCTGTGGTGATTCTGCATCACAGGCACTGTTCATTCATTCTAGCCCAGAGCACACACAGCAGTCACAGCACAGTGCTGCAGAGCAACAGAGGCTCTGCGCAGATGTGCAGGGCTGGAAGAGCAACAATGCAACTGGTGAGGATGCAGGCAAATTTGGGCCAGTAAAGGTGAGATTCCTGCCTATCAATAGTCTGAAATGCATCTAGCCCTACATGTCAGGCAGGCAAGCAGATTCGTCTATGATGGGAAGAAAAAGCAACTCTGCATTTGAAAATGGATTAACTCAAAGCACAAGAAGTGCATGAGAAGAATTCAGAAATTCTCTGATCAATTATTTGGTTTCTGATATTGCTCTCAAAACAATGAATTCTAAATAAAACTACCTGAAAAGTTAAAAAAAAAATCATTAGGAAATTGTAGGTTTTGCTTTTTAGAGATTTGTAGATTGCTCTTAGAGATAAAAACTGAAATGAAAAGGTTTACAAACACATTTTTAGTACCTTTTAAAACTGAGAAATCACTAGCAGTTGTTATTCATTTAATTGGAAGCTTCTGTATAAAAACAGACAAAGTACTTGCATCCTTCACTGTTTTCATCCTAAAAACTTAGATATAGATCTACTGATCTTCAAATATGGCAGGAATTCTTTTTTCCTTTTGATCTTTCAGTTCTATTAATTTTCTATCTTTCTTTTTATTTGGCTTTTGTTTTTATTAGTCTTGATTTTTATTAAATGCATGCATGACACTGTACTGTAAATACTGAAATACATGTGAAATTCTACATCTGGGCCAAGTCATTTGAGAGCAGTAAGATGTTTTGCCAGTCTGGTCATCAGAAATGGCCTCTGTGAAGGAGGATTGCTTCCTTGGTCCTGTGTGTCCCTGCGGTAGAGTAATTTGAAGTTTTTAGCAAGCTACAGATGTGTTAGTGAGTTTAATAAACAGAGGTTTACCAAAAATAACAAGATTTGTATGGAATTTTTTTAAAAAAAGTAAAAAGCACATTATGTTTTATTAGTCTCCGAATCCTGTCTCCTCCTAACTTTAACATCTGAATCTCTCTACAAAACTCAGATGCCCAGAACAAAACATGTAACTCACCAAGTAGAGTTTCCCATTTTAGTGAAACAAAACATAGAAAAGAGACTGATCTTCAGCTCTTTTCCATTAATTTAACTTCGTTGAAGTCAAAGGAGCTTCCCTAATTTACAGAAGTTGAACTCCTCTAGGAAGGATGGGAACATCTGGTCATCTAAGATTAGAACTAATTAATAAAAGCAGTGTTTGAGAGAGTGTGATAGTTACAGAGTTTGCCAGACATAGGCCAGTTACTAATAACAAATACATTTACAAAGTTGAAACTGTGTGCAGAACATTTCTTTCCCTGGTTCTGAGAAATTAGCTTTAAACTAAAGAAATTTACTCAAAGTACTTGGAAAGACTTTGAACTTGTTTTGAGGACTTGCACAATTGTGAAGTGTATTACTCTGAAAGAGGCAGTGAGTTTCCACTTTATACCAGCATGGGTGTACACAAGCTTTTCCTTTGCAGGAAATGTGTCTGCGCTGGCTGCTAGAGGGTCTGTCCACAGACATCACAGAGAGCAGAAAGGAGAGAGTGAGAGCAATCCACATCCTCAGCAGTTCTCTTAATATCCCAGTTCCGTAAAATTACTAGAATTCTTGAAGGAAGGGGCTTTTTCTTGTTTAGCTTTCTGGCAATTTAAGTCTGACTATCATTAAACTGCTCCTGTGTAGGCATTGCCAGACTCCATCACAATAAGAAATCCTGTTAACCACCTAAAAGGTGGATTCTGTAAGGTTGAACACAAATGGAAAGGCAGGCATAATTAAAAGAGCAGGTTATGTGTTTTTCAGCAAAAAGAACTCAGTATTTCTGGCACTTTTAAAATTCTATTTCTGAATTATTCTGTAAAACTGATTTGCATTTCTGAATCATCTAACACTTGGATATCTAAGCGTTGAAAATTAAACAAAAGAGTCATAGTTCTTTGTAACTTATACTTATCTTCATTTTCTAATGCTGATGAAGTGAACTTAAAACACCCATTCATTTATGTAATGTAATCCACACTTTTCATCATTAAATTAGAAAAAAAAAGTGAAAAGAATAAGGGTTTAATCCAGTCAAAAGAAAGACCCTGCAGAAGCTCTGCAGGAGCCAAACAAGTTCACTACATAACCAACAAAACAAAAGTGAAATAAAAACCCCACACAGCCCTTCTAAGAAATATAAATCACAAAAGGTTTCCAAATGGCATAAAAATGTCCTTTTCTGTTTCTGATTCTGAATGTAATCTTTTTGAAGCAAGCCATCTGGGACAGGCATGTTAACCACAATGGCTTAGTTACAGTAGTATTTGCTCTTCAATGCAGAGGCTGATTTTTTTCACTGTCATTACCCTAAGCATCAGTAAGCTTTCTCCTTTTACAGCTAAGTTTCCACTATAAGAAGAATCTTCTAAAATCAATATGAGGCAAAAATGCTATGTGTGATAAAATGTTACAGATAAAGTACTGTAACCATGATAAATCTGTTTCTTTCAAAGAGGGGGCACAGTAAGGGGCTATGAAGTAAAATGCAAGAACTGAAAGAAAGAATAAGGATGCTGAGTTATGATTTGGCAAAACAGGACCATATCAAAAGGTAATAATACCTTCCTTCTGCTCAGCCAAAAAAACAACATATTCAAATTAAAATATATTTTCACCTACAAATACAAATGCAAAAAAAAGTGCTTACACTTCTTTGAATTAATTTATCCTTGCACTAAGCTATAGTAAAATTATATTGCAACTTGGTTTTTCAAAAGTCCTGCACATTTTGATGGCTTTTTTTTTCTTAGCACTAACTTAAAACCTTTTCAATAGGTCTGCTTTCCAAAGGAGTACTGATTATCAGCCTTTTGAAGACAGCAGTCTTCAGAATGTGAGATATTTAAGTTCACCTTGTGCTTTTGTAAACATAAACCACTCTGGGTCTGGTCACACTGCTGAACTCAGTCATAGGTTTGCAAACTAAAACAAGATAAGGCAATGAATGATTTCAGAATCTATACTTGAAATTTTTTCATCCAGCAACAACACCAAAAACTGAGGGTGAAGTCCATCATCCACTTACTGGAGCAAAACTGCAGGTCCAGGTAAGCCATTTTAAGAACAGCTTAAATGATTACTCTAGGTATTAATATTTTGATTGAGTTCACAAATTCAACCTGAATCCAGACCAAGACATGCAAGTGAAACACCTTTATAGGCAGTCGAAAAGTGACTCTGGAATTTGTACCTCATGCCCATCTCTAATTGCAGCACAACCAGTTTCTATTTTTGCTTTATAGCTGCAAACCAACAGTGCCATCCACTGTTTTTCTGAGAAATCTTTCAATTACTTGCCCAAATGGTATTGAATAGTGAAAGATGCACAGCAAAATTAAAACATTTCTATCAATTTCTGCTTGCAATGGATCACATGTCCAAAAATTTATTTAGGTACTGAAAGTGCTTTTTATTTTAATTCAGTTTTAACATTTAATTTCCATATTAATAATAAAAACCATGCCATTTATGCAATCTTTGGTGGATGCTACAGAGGGAGCTGAGTTTGTGAATTTTCTAAACTGGATGCAGTATGTTAACTTTCTCTCTGGTGGCTTCACTTCAAGTAAAGCCAGCCTTCTACTTGTGTAAGTCTCACACAGCTTTGTATTGTTGCAGAAATCCTTAATGTAATCAAAAGTTTCTTAGTCCTAAGGTTAAAAAAGCTGAATATCAATAGATTATTTCATTTGAAGTATCATGCACATCTGTATTGACATGCAAATGATAAAGACAAAATCTGTATAATCAATTTTATGTATGCCATAATCATGCTGGTGCATTGTCTTAAGTCTTCCCTGAGTGACAAGAGAAATCTAAGGCTGAAGTTCTGCATTAAAAATCACTTTGAATTGTTATTGTTAATCTTGCAATGGGCTTTTTTACAAGGTAGTTTTTTTCCTGTTGATGACAAATATAAGCTTTAAGGGAATGCACATACAGTTCAAGCAATATGCATTTTTTGTTTCTGTAAGTATATGCATTAGTATAAAATGATATTATTATAGCAATTATAGCAATTATTACTGTTATTCTTGCATTTTAGGACTGGTGCTTTCCCTGCACTGAGTTGAGGACTTTTGAAAAATGCTCAGTCTACAGACTTTTAAATTGATTTTATTTTTTCTCTTAGTCAAAGGGCAGACAGTGACAATGTAAACCGTGTTACCCCACTAGAGGGCCATGGCAAGAGCTGAAAGCATCACTGCTTCCTTCTCCAGAGACACCCCACAATTGTGCTCGGGGACAGAGAGATGGACTTTATGTTTTTTGGCCTTTTTCATTTGTTTGTTTTTGTGGTTTTGTTTAGTTTTTTATTGGTTTTGGTTATGTCTGTTTGTTTGATTTCCCTCGAAGTGGCAGTCTCTCTTAAACACCCTGAAATTGCTTTCATATTCTTATGATTTCAGATAAGCTTTTCCAACAGGCACAACAGAACATTTTTCCAGTGGAAAAATCTGTCAAAAGGTTTGTTACTTCAACAGCCTGATCTGAGCCAGTAACCTGGCTTGGAAGATCTTGTATCCCATTACTCAATCCTATAGCCAGTATACACAACTGTCTCTTTTTTCCTGAATTAATACTCTAAACATTATTATAGGAAAGACAGTTGAACTCACGGATCATTAGACTTGGGGATGAGTGTGCCAAGCTCCTTGATGCGGTAATTAATATTATACCTTCTTCTTCTCTCAACTGTTAAAAAGAAACAGTTACTATTTTTATGGTGAAATGTTTTTGGACAAATTCAACGTAAAACATTTTAATTAGGTACAAACATGTTAGTCAATGTACAGAGAAAATCTTCCTCAAATAGCAGTCCCAACATGAGTTTCTACCTGTCTCTGACTTACTCTCAGGACAAACTCTATCATTAGTACCATCTGTATCTTACCTTAACTATAGGGTTTTCCCCTATTTACAATTATATTTCTAGAGAATGAAATAGTCGCATATTGTCTAAATGTGAGCTAACATTTCTTTTTTCCTGATGCTTATATACTCTTACTCCACCATGCTCCAATGGAACAGAGATTTCAGCTTAGTGAAGTCTTGCTGGTAACTTCAACAGGGATACAAGATAATTCATCCAGCAATTTTATATTTTGGCAGAACTCCTGTTACAGATCACAAGGTAACAGCTTCACTGTTCGTTATTTACAATTACCAGCATTTAAACCCACAGAGAGTACATAACTACAACTGTATCCCCTCACTGAAACAGAGCAAGATTATGTCCCAAAAACACTTCATCCCCTCTACATCTGTTTCCTTTGATGATGGGCAGCACAAAAAATATTTATGATAATTTTTAAAACATAGAGAAAAAGAAAAAAACCCACCATGGTTTTAAAAATGAAATACATTTTCTGGATTTAAATTTATGCTTCTCCTTAGACAAGCTATGTAGGGTATTTTGGTCGACTTTGTAGTTTAGTTAGAAGGAAAAAAGAGAAAATAAAATCTCTTAAAATGAGTACCCTCTCTGTGTGCTCTCAGTCCACTTTATCAGCATTGTACTGGTATCCAGGCTGGTGTATGTGATCTTTCAGAAACTTCACATTTTTCTAAAGGATGGGTCCAGAGAACATCTCATTGCTTTGGAGAATTACTTGTATATAATTTTGACACAGAAAATGTATTCAGTGAGAATGTAGTCCTGTTAGGGTACTGCTGGGTTTCAGAAACCAGCAGTCTCTACTGGTGTTCACTGTTGTAATCCTCCCGAGTGTACTGCTTCGTGAACCCCTGTTGGAATAAATGTGCTGGGTCTTGTAGGAGAGCCCAGCATACAGAAACACATAGCAACCGAAAAATTTTAAAAATATGTTTTTAGTTGTGTTGGCAAAATAATGGCATGGCAAACAAAATTGAAGAATGTGCTTTAACTATACTGTCCTATGGCATAATAGCTGTTGTTTAATTAATATTTACACTGTGGGAAATTGTAAGATATTCATCAAAAAGTAGTCAAAATTTAGCTATAAAACAAGGCAAAGAAAAAATTATCCTTACAAGTGAACACTTACAGAATTAGTTTTTCTTTGTATTTTTGCATTTTTTCCTGAAAAGAAACTTCCAGTGGTTATGTCAATGAGTTAGGGGGGAAGATTTTTAAGCTTGGAAACATGCTGCAATGGAATTTTCCTGATGTATGTCTATAACCTATCCAGAGATATCCTGAGTTATCAGGAAAATTTCAAGCATCAAATGATACGTAAGCCAAATCAGAAAATTCTTTTTCAAACTGAATGGACCATATTATGATATATCATTCTTTGTTTGGAAGCAAAGAACCCCAATGTCAAAAAACATTAAGTAATATTTTAAACTCTGTCTGTTGCATGAAGGATTTCCACTTCTTAAATCGAAATCTCTTTTCATGGTTTCTTTCAATATATAGTCTTTAAAAAGGAACTTTTTTCCAGTGCCTTTTTTTCTCCTTGATATTAGAATGTACAAGAACATTTCTGTGAAATGTAGACCTTAATTCAATGTGAAAATTGAAAGTTTGTACAGTTCTAATGAACTTTCAAAAACTGATTTTTTCAGACCATCACTAAAAAAACTAATCCTCATAAAAGGGTAAATCACACTGATAAAGGCTTTATATGCAATGCATTATTATGTCCAAGCCTTTAGATAGTAGAGCTCTGTCCAGAGAGCCTCTGGGCTCTGTAGCATGCACCTGGACTCAAGCCACAACAAATGCTGCCTTTCTGCAGTGGTATCTTCATGGCCTTCAGCTCAGTTACCAGTGGTGAAGGAAAGCTCTCAGACATTTCTTCTGTGATCAGGAAGGACTATGATAAACCTAAGCAAACAGTGGAAGCAATAGTAAGTCCAGGCATCCCTAATGTATCTGTGATGAGCCTCTCTTTCCCTTTGTAGCTCCAAGTAACTCCTACCCACCCCCTTTCTTAGTCCAGCAAAACTCCCCATTTCTGCCCTAACAAGACAGACAGCACCTGCAATGGCATTTCAGAGATTGCATTCTAACAACATGTCTAAAAATTGTCATGGTCTATCTGTAATCCACAAAAAAATTACAGACAGATGTAAGGATGGCTTCTGGAAATTCAAAGTGGCAGAATGTTGTCCACAGTGATTGCTAGCACGTTGTGCCAGTGCATGTACACTTTCAGGTATGTAATTTCACGCAAGTAAAGCCATAAATCACTCTTTGATTACTGGAATACCCAGAGAAACAAGATAGAAGTAAGAGAATAAAGATATAAAGAGTGGCTATTAACTAATTTCCAATTTAGGTTTAAATTCATAAAATCATAGAATATCTCTATGATTCTCTCTCTCATAGAAGTTGGAAGTGATTCATGAGGATCATTGAATCCAACTCCCATACTATTTCTGTTAGAACAACTGGAAAAGAGAACTTGTAAATTGTAACTGCTTTATTCAACACTTTCCAAAAAGAATCCTGTACGCTTTTTTTTTCAAATTATGCTTTAGAGGGAAAAATTGTGTAATTTTATAGGCAATCTTCTCCCAGTAATGAAACTGATGGATTTTTTTCTATTCTACATAAACTAAAATGGTTTTTTATTTTTGTAATTCTAATATATAGACACTGAACTATGAATTTCACTGTGTTCTAAGGCTAGAACCAGCATGCCTACCATCTGCACATAACTAGACTGTTGTCCATAAAGGAAACAGAAGTGTATCTCACTTGTGTGGCAGAGTCAGAACCCTGGTGAATCTCACACAGTCCCGCACTGATCTTCTTTGGTGACATACAATTTCAATAAGTTTTAGAGTTTAGCAACCACTTAGAATTTGTCTAATATTCTATGCAATTTGTTTTCCTTCCCTGTTACCCATAAAGAGATACAGCCTCTTGCTTTGGTGATTCAGTAAATAAAGTGTGAAGACAGGATTTTCATTGTTGTTTTTCTCATAATCTGCCTCCTTTCTTCTCTGCTTTGCACTGTATTTTTTAGAGAAAACATCAAGTAAAGTGTGCTACTGTGAAAAAATAATAGCAGGAGATTATATGGAAATAAATTAATTGCAATATGCAAAGAATTCTGAAATACAAAGTCAGAGACAGAAATTAATTTAAAGAAAGAAAGCTTAATGGTTGGCTGTGTTTGCAGTCTGAGTTTAATTTGATTAGCCTGCTGAGATGCTGGTCTAGAAGAAGAGCAGAGTTGTGGTAGCTAATGTATCATGGTTTTGCATTCTCCATACATTCCATTTAATGAGATGGAAGATGAATGTATACTTACTGAGATTGTGGTTATCCTTTTTTTGTCTCTCCTTTGCCATTGCTCTTGTATCTGCTTCTGACAGAAAGTAACATTTATTAAAATAGTCCTCAAGATGCAATTCCAGTACTTCTTTCATCTTTTGAAAATGGCCTCTTGTCACAAAGACCAGACTTCCAGTCCTTTTTCTGCATTACTATTTTTATAATCAAAACAGGTCATAGGCAAATCTTTATTCTACCAGTACTAAATTTTGAGCAAGTCTGGCAGGTTGTTTAACTTTTTTTTTTATGGCACTTTTTTTTTAAATTTAAGAATGTAGAAATGCTATGGAGGGGTATTTTTGTCCAATTTCCTGTATTTTACATCAGGATAAAACTTACAATACATTAAGGTGTATTTTCTATATCCCATAATGCAAGAGTTAATCAGATTTGTAAGATATTGAATAAACTCACTGTTTCCTCTGAGTGACATTAAGAAACTGTACATGATTTTTAGCATTCTTTGGATTAATTAAATGTAACTTTTAAAGTTCTTAATCCACTAATATAGCTTTACCTTGAATAGCCTTATTGTAAAGTTTTAAAAGAACTATTTGTTCTACCCTGGAACAAATTTAATGGATCATAATTTATTTATATTGTTGGTCAAGAGCCAATGTGGAAGAATGTATTGTTTTCTAAAATATTAAGGCTTTTTAGAAGCATGATGTTCATAAAAACAGGAGGCAAACATGGTTTCTGAATTGGTAAAGAGAAGAATAGAAGGAAAATATTTCTCCTTGATCTTTGGTCTTTTCCTTAAATGAAACCACAAACTGAAAATTCTCAGGAATTTAATTACAGATATCCTTTTCATGGATAAGATCTATTCAACTTTCAAGACACACACCATCACTTATGCAGTTATATACTAAAATCTCAGAGTTCTTTTACCTGTGATTTCCCTTTTTACTGGTAGATTAGCTGGGCAAGAAGCATTTGTGAGACCCATATTAGCTGGTGCCATTCCCTGGTCACTGTTATATATATCCAAAATGCTGCTAGATAGCTTGAGGGGTAGGGAAGAAAAGAAGAATAAGGAATAAAAATTAAAATAAGTAAAAGACTTAAAGGATAAAAAAAAAAAAAACACCAAAAAAACAAACATGCAAGGAGCAAATATCTTTGGATATGAATCTGGTTTTCTTTAGAAGGAGTACATGTGCGTATATGTAAAGGTTTCCTGTTACACAATATTAACTAAAATTGCAAGCAAAGGGTCACTGTCTGCCATTTTCTACAGGTGCCATTTGTGTGGGTTTCAGATCTACAGTGATGGCAAGATATGAGCCACAGTGTCTGTTTTTCAATTGCTTCAACATTATATTTTCTAAATCCAGGGCTGTCATGACTGTACTTCAAATATGCATTAGGTTGAAAGTCAACTTTACCATGCTGATTTTGACCATACTCCCCAGTATGATTTTTTTAACCACAACTCTAAACTCTAAACTATTGGTACTTGATACGGGGCCTGCTCTAGCAACATAGAGACTCAGGGACCTAGTTATATGTAATAGTTAAAATTAGAGTGGACAGAATATCAGAGAATATGCTTTGAGAAAAGGAACTGTACTGTTGTCATGATGGACCACATAACCTAATGGTTTTAACATGCATAATGTATAACCATGTATGACAGTATCCTTATTCCCTTAAAAAATATAATATTATTTAAATAAGCCCATAGAATGTATTCTAAGAAAAGTAAGGCTAAAGTACGTGGATTTCAGGTAATTGCAAAATTACCTTTACTTGAATAACTTTACAAATATGAAATAACTGTAAAGTATATAAAAGTTTACTGAAGAAATGTGTTGTTACAGATTTGCCCGGCAACTATGGATCCTGAAACAACCTGGAATTTTCCAGGCAGGTCATCAAGACACCAACCATAGGTCTGCTGGGAGCCAGCTTTTTTTAGACTCTTATAATTTCTGTTTTTGAATAGATTGTTAGCTTCACCACAAGTTACTTGGATTGGAGACAATTTTCCCAATTATTCAGTGTGAAGTTGTTCCATGGCAGTGCTTCCTATATTTTAAAATAACCAAAATTTTAACTTAGTTTTATTTTTAAATAATAACTTTATTAAATTAACTAATAACTTTGCTAGATCATCTGAGAATCTAGTTTGAGTTAAATTCTCCCAGTTGTATTACATACAATGAAATGAAACAATCAGCATTCTTATTGAGCACACATAAATAACATGCTCATTTTTAAACTAGAGCTTTATTACTTAGGAAAACTGAAAATTCTTGAATACCATTAGAAATCCCAACACCAAGTCAGTTTTGAAAATCTGCTTATACATTTGATCTCTCAATGAAAATACTTTTTAAAAGAATGTTTGGAATTCAGATGAGTATTACTCAGAACAACTATGTTTAATATGCAGGATTTGAATGCTAAGACCATTCTCACGTTAAGTACCTTTGTTTCATTTGAGGGGTAAACTGACAAGTGTTAGAGAACTCACTGCAGTTTTACCTTTGCATTTTCTTTGTTCCAGTGATAGGATAACTAAATTACGGGAGTGAACTCATATTAGCTCTAGTCATATTTAATTACTTCCTACATTCATGTAAATTAATTTGGTTTATTCAAATGATATGAAAAGAGAATGATATAAAAAACTGAGAGTCAATGTGACTCCTACACCCCTACACTTCCAGGTTCCAGTGGACTTTGGCAAGGCTGTTATATGATTTAGACTACTGTTTTTGTGAAATTCTAGGAAATAGTAACCATTGAAAATAATATAATCTAATAAATAATCTAACAAATGAGAAATACATATCTGTCATTCTTTACATATTTCATACAGCTGTGTACGTAAGTTAAATAATTTTCTTGAAACTGCTCGCAATCTTCAACTTAGTAGATTATCAAAGTCATTAGTGAAAAAAGCAGGCCTGTACACCACAGTTTGGTACAAACGTGAGATACTTGATTGATTACTTCTAATTTTCAAACAGAAATTCAGATTTATCCTTGAAAGATAGTTCAATTTCTGTAGTCTATTCACTAAGGTGTGAATTTAAAGGACAATGTCCAAATCCAAGAGAAAAGTTCATGAATGGCCAATTTAGCAGGCAAGGAAAAAATAATACCAACACACCTCAAAGTTCAAGATTGTGTGATGGTTCAAAAGAGCATGAGTAAATTCAACGTAAAACCACAGGTAGACATTTCAGCTGAATTCAATTACAAGTTGATGAAGACAATTCCATATAACTGTGGGACATTCTCCTTCCTTATCCCCTTCTGATGCTGTCCCTGATGCCCCCAGGACAGGGTTGGCCCTCCCGGCTGCCAGAGCACTGCTGGCTCATATTCAACTTGCCATTGACCAGAACCCTTGAGGCCCTTTCTGTGGTGCTGCTTTCAAGCATCTCATTCCTCATTCTGTACACACATGCAGGGTTGCCCCATCCCAGGTGCAGAATCTGAAACTTTTCTTTGTTAAACTACATTCAGTGACTGTCCAACCCTCTAATTTGTCTAATTCTCTTTGCAGAGCACCTCTGCCAAATGTCCCATATCATCTTTGTTTCATGCAGATGCTCTCCAGCATTCTTCCCCTTGTCATTTCACAATTTTTATCAGCCATTAGGAGAACAGAATCACCACTCCATATGGAGATGATGAAAATGAAGTCCAAACCCAAGCCATTCAACTACTGATGACTACAGTCCTATCATCTCACCAATTAGAAGCATTCACGTAAGTGTTACTCCAGAAGGGATGGGCAGAGAAGGAGAGACAGTGGGGTCGCTCTTTATTTTAGGGAGTGTTTTGATTGTCTAGAACTTAATGATGGGGATGATAAGATTGAATATTTATGCGTAAGAATCAGGGGGAAGGCCAGTTTTCCTAGTTGGACTTTGTTATAGACCACCCAGCCAGGATGAAGAGGCAACTGAAATATTCTATAAGCAGCTGAGAGAAGCCTTGTGATTGTTGGCCATTGTTCCCGAGGGGGACTTCAACTTACCAGATGTTGTCTGGAAGTACAACAGCTTAGAGGACACAGTGCAGAAGATCCCTGCAGTGTGTGACAGCTAACTTCCTGACACAGCTGGTGGGCAAACCAACTAGGGAAGGTGACCAATGGATCTGATGTTTGTGAACAGACAAGCACTTGTACAGGTGTGACAGTTGAAGGCCACCTTGGGCACAGCGATCATGAAAAAATTAAGTTTTTGAGTCTTGGGAAAGTGAGGAGAGGGGTCAGCCAGGCTTGGATTTTCAGAGGGCAGGATTTGGCCTGCTTATGAGACTGGTTGAGAGACTCCCTTGGAAGGGAGTCCTGAAAAGGAAAGAAGTCCAGGAAAGCTGGACCATGAAGGAAATGCTAAAGGCGCAGGAGTAAGACATCTTCATGTGTGAAAAGGTGAGCCAGCGAGGAAGACTGGCCTGGCTGAACAGAGAGCTTTGGCTGGAACTGAGGGAAAAAAGTGGAAGAAGAGGCAGGCAACTCAAGAGGACAGCAACAATGGTGTGAGGTTATGCAGGGAGAAAATTAGAAGGCCCAAAACAAAATTAGAACTTAATCTTGCCACTGCTGTAAAAGACAATGAAAAATGTTTCTGTAAACAAATCAGCAACAAAAAGAGGGGTAAAGAGAATCTCCATGTTTGTATTGGATGTGGGAGAAAACACAGCGGCAAAGGATGAGGGAAAGGCTGAAGTACTTAATGCCTTCTTTGCCTCAGTCTTTAAGAGTAGTACTACTTGTTCCTTGGGTATCCAGCCACCTGACCTGGGAGACAGAGCAAAATGAAGACCTCAGAATCCAAGGGAAACGGTCAGTGACCTGCTGTACCACTTAGACACACACAGGTTCATGAGGCCAGATGGGATGCACCTGAGAGCCCTGACAGACCTGGCAGAAGAGCTCACTGAGCCATCCTCAGTCATTTACCAGCAGTCCTTACTCACTGAGGAGGTCATAGTTACTGAAACAAATGCGATGCCCATCTACAAGGTGGGCCAGAAGGAGGATGGAGGAACTACAGGCTTGTCATCTTGACCCAGGTGACTGGAAATGTTATGGAAAGTTAGTGCCAATTGCACAATCAACTATCTCTTTCTTCAGTAAATTTAGTAGAAATCTCAATTATATTGCAATGGCCACTATGACAGATAAGTGGCTTTGTGGATACAGCCACTGGTGGTCTCCCTTTGACACATTGTCTTCATTCACAGTTAGCACAAAAAATCTGCCAAGAATTAGTGTGCAAGGAATAATTCTCCATCGTAGGATTCAGGATCAGGAGAAGAAATAGAAAGTGATTAATGTGACCTGTTTTGAATACTTGAATGTGTGATGAATTAACTGAATGATCTCTGTCTCTTATTCTTGACTCTGAAGAAAGTTTGGGGTGAATGTTGCAGGCCTCTTGTGTGCACTTTCTCAGGAAACCTCACTGGCCTCCTAATGTGAAAATTTTCAAATAAACTCTTACTTTAAAAATCATATAAGGAAGACTTCCTTTAAAATTAATCATTTTTTCTGATTACCAGAGACTTTTATAAATTACAGTCAAAAAATAGGTCCAAGTATTTTGTTGAAACTCTCTACCTGAATTTGCTCTGCATTGATATCAAGAACAGAAAATTCCAAGGAATTTCTTTCTAATGCTACTGAACACTGAGAGCAATTTTATAGTAGAAATTGGCTGATTTTGATACAACTTGAGGAAACATACTGTCTGACAAAACAGGATATTCTTCTAGAAATGCAGACATCTGTAAGCAACTAATTTTCAAATTATAAAATCAAAATATATAGAACAATATATTATAGAAACTGTGAGTCAAAATACATCTAGCTGTTTGGATGTGTACCAAAACTCCATCCATTGTAATGCAATTTATTGCTTATAGTGTCATTTAAGTAGGGAAAGTTTTTGCAGTACTGAGGTAGAGCTTCCAGGCCTACATTAAAAGATAAGTATAGATGATATAGATATAGATATAGATTAGATATAGATATAGATATAGATATAGATATAGATATAGATATAGATAGATATGGATATAGATATAGATATAGATAGATATAGATACACACATAATTTCACAAAAATTCAACACAATGTTACTAAAGGTACAAATCATTAAAAATGGCACAATTATACAATATGTATACAATGATGATTTTAAAATTCTATGGCACTGTGAAACATGATGAATCCCAAAATGCATTGAAAATCCAGCTGATTCCACCATATCAAAATCATGTTCTTATTTTCAGTTTAGATGTGGAAACACAGACATTTGGGTATGAAAATTCCTAGGTACCAGCAAATCATTTGTCTTGCAGGTGTCATATCGGTTCATGCCTGTGTTGTTCTGAGAAGTCCTTGTAAGTCACATAATTTCCAAACCTTGCATTCATGATACTTATATTATGTAGATATATCTAGGAATTAAGATGCTAGCAGCTCATAAGGAATGAGAAAAGAAATATTAAAAATAGCAGAATATAATACACCATCTTTCCCACTTCTGAAGTGCAGCCAGCTTTGGACAAAAGATCAACAACCTTTAGCACAGCAAATGGTTGACTTGGAATAACTAGTAACAATATAGTACAGGAAGAGAATACTACTATTTTGATTAAAACTGCAAGGAGCATCAAAGAAAGCAGACTGTAATTAATGAAGTTAGCATTTGGCAAGGACACTGGGGTTAACATTCTTCCTTTTGTATAAAGTGTCATGGGATCTTCAATGCCTGTGTGCAAAGACTGGAACATGCAAATTTCCATTCATGGAGCTCAGTCCTGAAAGATACTCAATTTTGGAGCTTAGACCAATTATAAAAGCAAACTTCAGCTGGACTACCTGAGTGAATACACCTCACAGGCCCCTGGGATCTGTGCTGGCTAGAATTTCCAAGGGAAATTCTAGGAGGTCTCATCGAGAGAAGATTGTTATGCCTAATACTTGAGTCTGAATTGCTGTGCAGGCAGGATTGTGTAGCAAATACTAAGGGTTTATTAAAACCATGGATAACTAGCAATGGACAGCTGTGATCACAATTTGAACTCGCTAATACCAGGTTGGGGGGGTTTTATAAAGGAAGACATTACTTGAAAGACATTGCCTTATGAAAGGAAATCATGTGGTATTCCAAACCTTATAACATGATAGCTGTTGGTAAATACCATGTAATTTTATGGAAGACTTAAACCAATAGCATTTCTATATCTTCCAAGAGAAGGATTCTGAATGCAGTAATAAAATGTATGAATACAGGCTGTTTGTGCCTATTCACCTGTAGCCACTGAACAGGTCTAAATCACAACAGTGCTCACTCACATGATCACATATTATTGAAGTATTTTTCCATTTTGGCAATCTCAGCATGATGTGTTTGCCTTACAGTAACATCCAAGTCTGTAAGGATCATGGCTGTATCATAATCAGTGGTTGCACAGCTAGAAAATAACGGCCCAACCCTTATCCAAAGTCAACTAGAATTTTCTTAATTTAAGAATTCTGCTGAAAATAGTAATGACCAGTCTGGACTAGAAAGCATTTCTTGGACATTGATTTCATTTAACATATCATTACATAATCTAGTTCATGAACCAATAATGCTCTGACTAAAATCATTTAGGTTTCACATCCCAAATATTTTTATTTGGAGTATGTTAAAAAAGTTAAATGATTGCAAATTATTGCCAAAAAACTTAACTTTGTTTCCATTTGTAGACAAATTTTATTTTGTTTTGTGTTCCTTTAATGCATATATCATTGTTTAACATCCCCAGGTGATCACTGAGAGTGAACTTAGCTCCCTCAAGCAAAATTGGATAAATAAATAATAAATAAATAAAATAATAAATAATAATAAATAAATAAAATAAATAAATAAAGCCATTTTGCTTTGCTAAATTGGACAGGTCATGATTCTTTAGAGAGACTTCCCATGCAATGATATGTCCTAACAAGAGGCTCTCTGTACTTTTCCTGCTTTGAATTAGTTTTTCTGAACGGTGGACACCTTTTTTTGCCTATAGCATTCAAGGAGTTTTGTGCCCAGTGAATCCCACACTGGATATTTCCTCATGTCTCTTGCACTTCAGTCTCATGATGGATATGAAGTTCATATTTATCTCCTTTATGCAGTCTCATCATTTTGATGGCTTATAGTTATCCTCTGAGCAACTAATGTAACCAGATCTTTTTCTGTCATCTCCAGTTAATGAGTTCTCAGCTTACTGCAGACATTCCTGTTATTAGTATTTAAATGAATGATCTTCCACTCAGTACTATTATGTTCCTTCCATTTAGACCATTCTGTCATCACAGAATGTGATATAATTCTTCCTCTATGATATCCTCATCCTTCTTTGTATTGGCAATCGTTTTTACTTTTTCTACCTCAGTAAATTTCATCAGCATAAATGTATTCTTTGTACCAAGATCACTAATGAAAATATTAAGTAAACTGAGATCAAGGATTGGTTATTGGTGCACTTCATCAATATCTTTTAATTTTAAATAAAAATCTTTATTGTCTCTTTAGCATGCTTCTTAGCCTGAAAGGAATTCTGTTCAGTTACTTTCTAAATAACCCGTACTGCATTTTACTAAAATGTGTTCATACACAAGGTTGTCTACAGCAAATCTTGGATATGCAGGATAAGCTAAAAAAGATTAATTCCAGTAGGAAACAGCTCTCCATACTCCCAAAGGATGTCACTACTCAAGGATGATGGAGGATTTGTATACCTTTAGAAAGCAGACATCTGACATGTTCTAGTTGTCTAAAATGGGTAAACCCTAGGATACAAAGAGCTCTTCATCAAAGGTATCTGGACTGTCCTGACAGGTCTAAACAGTTCATCAGCTAGGCTGCTTTCCCTTGAGGAACCTGTAAACAGACAACAGTAATGACTGTCCTGTTATCCAGCTACCATTTCTCCCAGGGGTTTACTTCTTCACAGTCACACTCACAAGCCCAAGTGTGATTAGAAAGATCAAGATGTCCCCAGAGAAGCCAGGGATCAGGACCAGAGTGCCTCTACCACACGTCTTCATTCTGCCTGAACCAGAAGTGCTCATGAAAAGAGCCAAGTGGGAAGCAAATTGCAGGAATAGTCCTGTTGGCAGAAACTTCCTTTGCTACCCTTTTTTCCAGAATTAATGACTGCAGACAAACAAGGCACCAAGAGTGCCTGTTTCCTGTAGTAACAATGTATGGCATGTTTCCACAGCAGCTGCTATGTGGTAGGGGCCATTCTGAGGATCGTTGACCCTGTTACACAAGGTCAGATTGCCTGTACTGCACCTGCAGGCTGGGCAAACTTAACAGGGGACCACAACATATGCTGCTTCACTTGTCACAGGAAGAGAGAGACCATGTGGCTGCCTAACCTGAAAGGCTGAGTACTGTATCTGCAAGAGAAAATTTGTTTTGGTTCTTGGTAAAAATTGGTACTTGCTCAGACTGCATCTAAAACAAAAGATTAGTGCAATATTTTATCATTTCCCACCCCTAAATGTATCTCATCTAAATCATGTTTTCACAAGCTTAATTGATAGCAACACTTCAAAGAACAGGTTTTTTTGCAAAATGAGGCTGCTACTTTTCTTAGCCACAAAAAATTTTGATACCCATCGATTTCAATGTGTCTCTTGCCTATTCATTTTAACTAAAGAAAAGAAAGAAAAAGTAGGAATTTTGCAAAATGTGTACATTTTTATCCCATATATGCATTCCAAATATAAAAATCTCAATATGGACTTGTGTCCACAGTTCATTTTACATATCTTGTAAAAGTTTGTGTTTGTGTTACTGGGGTACCAAACAAAACCACAGTTAATTGCTTGTCATTCCTTTACAGTTTATTCATGACAGGTAACAAAACTTTTTTTTCAATCTTTCAAGTTCACAGATTGACATCAAAAATGTGCACTGAATTTGACCAAATAGTGAGTTGATAAATAAATGTATATTAACACATATTAACAAACCCATTTTCTAAATAACAATACCTGGTATAATGGGTGTTTGCAGGTTTTGGCAAGGGTAAAACTGAGGCTGTTCTTGTATCTTCAGTGTATTCTATTAAATTGTGACTTTTCATCTTTTCAGATTTATTGCAGACAGGATGCATAATCTTGTCAATACAAGTACTACACGTGAAAGACTAGAGTTCAGCTTTCTTTTTCAATTGCTGTGTTGCTTGAAGAAAGTTGAACATAAGCCATGTTATCCTTTTTTATTCGTACTATCAATTTGCCAAAGAAGTTATAGGATACTATTATTAGAATCTAGAAGATCCTATTTACAGCTAAATTTTCTCAGTCTTTTTGTAATTGCAATACAAAATACTTATATTTGAGTACATAAGGTCTTCAGCAATAGCAATTCAAAAATATTCCAGTTTCTCTTTTTATTATGTGAGGAGACTAGCAGAAAATACTATCCTTCCCAGATTTGTTTTCATCTGAATAAATTGTATCCTGTTCTATATTTATCTTTAACATGTTTCATAATTACACAATTCCCAACCAGGGACTTAATGTTCAGATATATTATATCAGATATTATATATTATGTATGAAAACTGGTTCATTTTTTATCTTCCAATAATGATCATCAAGATGGTTCATTATTCATCAGAGAAAAATGAACTCTCTTCATATTCCAGTCACAGTACATTTTTGCCCTGATCATATACATAGAAGTCCATTTTCTAGATAAATGTCTGATCAAATATGACCAAACAAAGGAATTTTCTGGAGAATCAACCCTTTGCAAGATGTATATGGTCTTTCAATTACCACCTTTCAATTGTATGTTTTTAGCTCTTTTTATCTTTTCTGGTCACAGAATTAACAGACACAGTCTAGAAGTGAACTTATGTTCTGATAATGTCATCGTCCAACTTGCAGCTGGAAACCAAGTCATGGGAGTACTGCCCACTAAACCCCAGGTTCTGAAAACCAAAGATGCCAATTAAATTACAGATCTGTAACCTATTTTGCTATTATTTCACAAGTAACACCAGCTAATGAACTAATTCCTGGTTCCACCTTACTTTAATTTTGTTGGCTACAGCACGTAAATACATATATCAAATCATTCAAATTTTTCCTCTACAAACAATGACCAAATGTCAGCACAAAAAAGAGTGGGAAAACTGAGGCTGAGGGAGAAGTGAAAAACACATTTATTTATATCATATACTCTATATATTATGTGCTTTACATTATGTCCTCTGAGATGTCATCTAACACCTAAGTCTCTGAATATATTACAGTAAAGTTTCAGTGTTCTAGTGTGTTCACATGGGTGTACCATGCAAAATTTCTCTTTGGTTGAAAATCTTTTCTGTAGATAAATTCAAAAATGCATACTTCTAGTGTAAATATAAATATGTTTAAATATAAATTTAAATATAGTGTCAATAGTCAGCTACTTCATAACTACTCTACATGTATATTAAAGGCCATTGAAGGTCTAGGCTGATGGAAAAGGAAGTGCTAAGATATCCAGTTGTACTTTCAGGAGTTTATTTATCAAAATGTACTTCAAAATATCTTTGTTGTCCACAAGCTAGTTTTGTCTTGCAGTAAAAATCTTGACTGCTCCTGGAGAACAAAGTGGCCACTGTTGTTGTGTCTGAGCTCACAAGTCTTCTATTCAACCTACGTAAATGCCACTGATGAAAATTCATAAAGTTTCTCTCCAGAAGACATCATAACCTGTATGCTGCAGACTGCAGTGAGCTTAATATAATCTTATTTATGGCCTGTCACATCCTAAGGACTTCAAGTCTTGTATTACTGTATACAGACAACAACACAAGATGCAGCAGAGGCTTTGGGATTAAACAGAATTTTCTTGGTGGCCCCAAACAGAGGGAATTTGCTAGCAGATCCTGGGCACAGGGGCTTGAAATTAATAAGGAATGAATATTGCGAGAATTAGAAACTTGTTTTAACTATCCTTTTCTCTTACTATTGTTAAACAAATGTTTAGATCTGAGATAAAGACCATGTTTGTAAAACATACTTGCATGCAAACAACTGTATATTTTTGAATAATACTTTCATTTCTGTCTATTAACCTTTTAGAAAGAGAAAACCAGAGAGAAAAATGAAATTTTCCCTTCATTTCAGAGTTATGGAAATTTTACTACTGTTGCATGAAGATTGAGTCTCTGGGCTACCTTTAGCCAGAGAGTTCTACCCCCAAAATAGAGAAGGATTAGTAGACATTTGTCTGTTAGCCTGCTAGAGACAGAGCTGAGCTTTTTGGTCATTTTTCACAGCTTTTGAATGCTGCAGCTATGTAAAAGTAAACCACAGTTCTTCTCCTGACCCAAAGTAATGCATGCTCTGTTCCATGAAGACCTTTTCTACCACATGAGGTAAATTGTGCAGGCAGGAGGGCTGTACACTGCCCATTTCCACCTCAAACTAATAAATTATGTGAAATATGGAAAGGAAAGCTTCATCTGACATTTGTATGACACTCAAAACATCAGTGGCAGTGAAAACAAAAGACACTTTCAGCTGCAGGAAGCAGGCCTGAGGAGTTCTGGATTTGTGCTTTTCATAGTTAGGGGTTTTTTGCAACTGAATCAACTGAAAGACACAATTTCCTACCTAACAGTTTCATAGTATTGAAGGAAGACAAAGAAAATATTTGCTCACCACTTTTATTTTTGAGGCGTCTATTATTTCCTCAATAGCTACTGACTGTTCCTTCTCCTTCATTTTTCTTTTTCGTTAAACTTGTAAATGATACCAGAGAGTGCTAGAGAGAAGTTTATATGCTTAGGTGAACTTTGATTCTTCCTTGGACTTTAAGACTAATCTAGTGTAGAATGTGATTGACAAAGCATTTTCATTGATGTTACGCAGACTTTTCAAGTTAGCCAACCTAAGCAAATGAGGTTGTTAATGTTTACTCTGGCCCCTTCTTTAAAATGGTTTTGAACTTTAGCAGATTTTATCAACTTATAATGGTTGCCAAATTACATCAGTATTCACTAAATAAAAAATACTCATGATTATGCAGCAGGGGGCTGCCTAGATCAGCAATGCTATATGCACTTCTAATGGAAAGCTGGGTTTACTTCATGACTGGATAATTGCAGCACTTATTGAATAAAATGCTTTGAAGCATACTTACTTGAATTTCTCCCTTCTCTATGATTTCTGAGAATGGGACAGATGGCAGCTTTTGAATCCATCCAGATGGTCACCATCAATATTTAACAAATAATTAATACAAAAACAAATTATTAATGTCATGATGAGAAACTGTGACCTCAAAAACCTTGTAATAGCAGTGAGATTTTGCAGACAGAGTGAACTATGCTTTTACTAATAAATAGTGTCTCCCTAAAATCAAATGCAGAGTTAACAGATTTAATCAGAACGTTATACCAGCTGTAGTTAATAAAATCATAAAAATTAGAGAAGGAAAACATCTATCTGTCCTGTCCTTATCTAACTTCTACTCTGTACCTGTACAACACAAGATTTTTTTCCAAATGCCAAAGGAGCAAGCCAAATACAAGCAAGCCATGAAGCAACTGAGGATTTTCTCCGCAAGAGCTTTTCCTGAAAGAGTGGCAGAAGTGAAGCAATCCTGCTGACTTGACTCCCAGGCAGACTGGAAATAGACAGTAGCTCCCAGTCTTGGCAAAATGGTGTACTATGGGCACATGAAGCCTCAGAAGATCCCTGAAGAGGTGACCAATTGCAAGGCAGCAGCTTTACAGAGTATTGCCACCATTCCCCTGCCCAGCTGTTTCCTCAGCTCTCAGCTGGCACAACCCCTGACTTCCAGCATGCCCAGGTGCTTTGGCTTCCCTTCTCTCGTAGTGGTTTTATTCTTCTTTTCTCAACAATCTTGTTACTAAGGTCATTCAAGGGGATCGTTAAAGAAAACATTTCTTAAATATTACAAATAAATCATAGTATCTTAGAATATTAATGGGTTGGTATGGACCTTAAAGACCATCTAGTCCCATCCCTCCCTGCCATGGGCAGCAATACCTCCCACCAAACCAAGTTGCTCAAGGCCTTAATCAGCCTGGTCTTGAAAACTGCTGGGGTTGGAATATTCACAACTTCCCTGGGCAACCTGTTTCAGTGTCTACCGCTGTCACAGTAAAGAATTTCTTCCTACATCAACATGGAAACTTTTTTTTTCTTGGCTGTATTTGGTACTGGACATGGAAAAAACATCGATTAAAAGGCTTTCCATGAAGAAGTTTTTAATTTTCTTCCAAGCAACCTGAAAGGAACTGCTCCATTTAGTTTAGTCATTCAGTATTGACTACTCCAGCAACATGGAGCTGAACTGATTCAACATAACAGCAGCTGGGCCTCTCCTGGTGACTTTTTGAAATCCAATTTCATGGTAGTGCTCTGCCTGAAGCATTGCTCTGCAACTACTTTTAGTTCTGATTGCCATCTAACTACTAAAGAGCCTCTCTCCCCAGGCTTCTTCAAAAATAGTGCTGAAAGCTCATGTTTTCTTGTGCACCAAAAAAAAAAGGCAACTTAGAATCCTTGAAAATGTTCACAAGATTAAATTATTTTTCTTGCTCATCTCACTCAGGTCTGTGCAAGAGAGGCCCATGCCATTGCAGAACATTAACATCCTCTCACTTCATTCTCATTCCAGGCCAGTCAATGTCCTAATGCTTTCAACTTAAGTTTTAGTGGACTCAATGGAAAGTAGAGAGCATCGTCCCAGTTGTACAATGATTATTTGGGCTACAACAGTTATTTCTGAATTAAAGTACTGGTAAAAAAAACCAGCTGTTTTCATACAGATCTCCATTGTCATTGCTAGATTACCAAGTTTACTGGTGAGTCCTAGGGTTGTATATGTATATTATCAAAGCAAAACAACATTTAGTACAAAGAAGTGATTCATAAGATCACATGCTGTTAAATCACACCCTGAAAAGCACAGAGATCTTATTTTTTAACTCTGCTCTTTGCTCTCTTCACTGTGATTAATGCTCTCCACATCTGCTTTAATATGTTTCTTAAATTTCTCTCTTTGCTGATATTAAAAACAATGTACAGCAGAGTTTTTTACTGCTAAACTGTTAATGGTGGTGTAATATACACTTTGTATTAACAGACCTAAACAGCTACACTTCCTGTGTTCTGAACATTTTGAAGTACTAACGTACTCCAAATTCACTACAGAATGTTAAATAGACTGTAAGGATTTTGAATAAGAATGAACTTCTGATAAAAATGAAAAGTATTTACTTTTCAAATGTCTGCCACCATATCTGACCTACGTGACAGTAGTTCACTTCTAAAACTCACTCATATATCATTTGTTTCATTTTTTTTAATGATTCTTATATAGTCAGGAACAAACCTATTTCTCCTACTATGATACTAAGAGAAAAAATATTTTCTTATAATAAATAAATAAATACTCTGCTGTCTGTTAATAAAAATTTCATAAAACTAAATTATTACAAGGAAAAATTACTTTAAACTGGTGCCATCTTCAAGGGTCTTTTTTTTTTAAATCTTACCTTCTCCATAATGAACAAACAGTTGTCATTAAATGATAGTTCGTAAGAATAGTTATTATTTTATTTCAGTTATGCTTTATGAACAAAGATATAATTTGGTTTACAAATTCTTTCAGATGAATCACGATCTCTTGCATGTAGGGAGGATATAGTCTTACATTTTAACTGAACTTCTAAAAAATTGTTATTAAAAGTATGTTTCTGCCATTAGGGTACTCTGAAGAGCAACAGAAACACAGCCAGAAAATTCCCTAGTTGGAGCAATTCTTAAGCGACCACACAAAACCAGACAGTTCCATGAAATTATAAATTTGGATCCAAACACAATAAAAGCCAGATAATCCACTTCTCAGAAGCTGTAATTATTTTAATGAGAGATGGAGGAATGTTCTTATTTTCACTTCTCTGATTCTACTAATGCATAACTGTAATTCATTAATTCAGGGTCAGACAATGAGCCTTTGAGCAATTATTCACATGAGTGGTCTCACAGAATTCAATGTCTTCATTTAATGTGCCATTAAAATGGTACATGGGTGCATTTAACTAAAGCAAATATTAGTTCACTGCAACAAAGCAACAGGTTGCACCGTAAAAAGTGGAAAGATTACTCAGCCACTATCCATTGAGAACACTGAGACAGAAGAATGGGATCATGAATTTGTTTTTTTCAAGAAAAGATTTCACTCAAGAAAAGACAAAACACCTGAGCCTTTTACCACATTCTGAAATGTCAGTCCAGTTCAGAATTTCAGAGACTACTCCGCACAGTTTGCGAAATCAAGACAATCCCAAGTAAGGAAAGTCTAAGAAGAAATTCTAGAAATATTTAGGCATTATGCTGGAGAATTTTAAAGAGAAAGCCAATGCAAAATCAGCCAGGTACAGAGGCAACTTAGTTTCACTTGTAATCTCACTTATTCCATGTTTGTGTCAGCCACCACAGCCATGCACCTTGTACAGATGTCAGAGCTACTGTGGGTCCTTGCTGAAGTACAGCACCAATCCAGCACATCATCTCAGGGAAATTAGATGTTCTCTCAATCTTGATCATGTCTCCTAGTCCAATGCTCTTGTAATGCATACGTGTTTGGTTCAGATAAAGAAATTTCATTATGTTTAATGTGATAATGAAAAATTGGATAAAAAATCTATTTTCTCCCTGCATCTCTATCTTTCTCTATTGCACAGCTTATGATCAAAATTTTGCTGGCAGATTTAGGATGTTGGCTGAAAGATGGCATAAAACCAAGTGGCATGAGCTAAATGCCTGAGATCATTTCCATATGCCTAATTCTTTTGTATACTTTTTAAGTACACAATGCTAAAAGAGAAGACAGAAGAAGCAGAGACACTGCTCAATTTCCTCACACTGATGCAATTTGCACACCTGGTTGACGGCAGCCTTTATTTTGCCACAGTATTGAACAGAGAGGTTTGGAAATACATGCTACTCCCTGGCTTACCTAGCAGCCTGCTGATTTCTTCAGCACAAATGAAAATCCAAATATTATTACTTGTCCTAGAGGCACTTCAGAGTCCCAAATCTTTGCAAGTACAATACCATCAAGGTCTAAAAGACATTGCATAATTCCTTCCTCATCAAGAGTAGGGTATTCCATAAATTTCAGAGACAAATGTCCTTCAAGGCTGAAGATAAAGGCTAATGAACCTGGAATTTGCATAGATTAACATCATGCAGTTTTAAAAGGTTTTGAGGGAGTATGACTTCAACCCAAAACCCAGAATTCACGCCTCTCATCACCATGCCACACTGTCATACCTGAAATTATCCTCCCCTGCCTCACATTAATTTGAGCCAAAATATTAATTCACTCTCCAGGGACCATTTCTTTGCTACGTTCTGTACTGAGATATGTGTAAATCAGTCCAGCTACATTAGTTCTGTAGCTGGCATGCAAATATCAGGTGTTCAAGGAAATGTTAAATGGCATTAATTCTGGACTGTATAGTGGGCATCATAGAAGAATAGAGATCTTGTCTCCTAAGGTTTTTTTGGAGTCAGTGAAGTTCTGTAAGTCAGAAAAAGATGTTCCTCCAGAGGGCAATAAAGAGCAAGCACATGACTGTATTCTGAGGTGCACTTGGTAGATTGTCAAAGCCTGTGAAAATCCTTCTGCCTTCACCGGGGTGAAGTTCCCCTTTATCGGTGTACAGTTCAAAGCCCTGAGGACAAACCATTCTGGACATAAGTTAGGGTAGACAGGACAGCATGCATCCTTCTGTAAAGTGCATTACAGTTATTGATATGTATTACTTTCATAAATAATGACATTCTATGTGTTGTTGTGTCCAGAAAAGCTCCATCCTTCCTCTTCGATTATGTAACATATGTGGAAACATAAATAGCCTTTGTTAGTCCTCTCACATTTATTCACAAAGAGACGTCATAAAATTAAAGTTTGTTGCATTAATTCTTGTGAAGAAGTTACATTCCTCTTATTTGTCCTTGAAATTATTAAACTAAATGCAATTTGTCTGTATGAGAATCCAGAAGTAGAGCCTTGTTTCAGGATAAGACACTGGAGACACCTCTGTACCATAGAAACTATTATGGGAAGAAGAAACTATTCTTCCCCATAGAAACTATGGGGAAGTTTTGACTTTTTTTCTAGTTAGAAGGATCTTTAAGCAAGGCCTTAAAATGCCTTCTAGGGTCCAGAGACATTTTATCCTTATTGTTTTAACACTGCACATAAATTAGTAACTCCAATGGGCTATGCACCAGATATTTTGCTGGGCTAGAACCCCAAATACCATTCAGACCACTTAAAACAAGTGTGTCTCACCACACTGGTGCTCTTTTCTCTAATATTTATCAGCAAAAAGGCAATCAACTGAAGAGAAAGGAGAACAGTCCACCAATACTATTCCTCAGTCTCGGAACTTGTGCTTGAATCACTCAAAGAAGTTTTCTAGTATAAAAGTAAGATGAAGTTCAACAAAATACTTACAGTTCTTTGCATTAGTAAAGGAGTTTCAGAACAACCTATCCCTTCATCATTAAAATTTGATTCCATATTGATTATGTCTTCAATAACTTCTTCCATCTGATAAAATAATATTTTAAGACAGATCACTACAAATAATAATGGAAAAAGTTATTTTTAAAATACAGAGGAATTAATCTTGAATATCTATTAAAGCAATAAAACTGAATTTCAGAAGTTTATATTTTAAAATTCAAACAATTCAAACACTTCTTTACAATATTTGCATTTTTTAAATTTTTTGTGAAAGCAGTTGTGGTTTAGCAAGATACATCTTTCTCTTAAACAGCACCCCACACCCCTATTTTAACCCCTTATTGCAGGACCATGATCAGATGACAGGAGTGCATTGTTAAGCTGAAATTGTGACCTGTCATCTTGATCAAACGTGTCATATCCACAATGAATAGCTGCATTGGTGCAGGAAGAATGACAGGAGCCTGTGGTTCTGCAACTGTATGAGTCATTCAAAGTTTGGTGTTACATGCTGCTCTCTTCAGCAGGTAGAGGTTTTTGTGTGTAGCAGTATGCTGGATACTTTTCCAGACAGCCTTCTGGTCTCACTTTTGATCTAAACTGAGCCAAAAACTATTGAGGCAGATGGAACAGCTCAATAACTACTTGGGATGAAACAATGAATATTTTGAAGGCTTATAGATATATATAGATTTGGACAAAGTACAACATGAGTTTTCAATGATAATGATGGTCTGGTTCCATTCACAATATAATTTTGGGAGAGATACCATGATAAGCATGTCACTTTTACTCTACTATCTGCAGCTTTTGGGAGGTGAAGGAATTGTTGATGGTCCTGTGCAACAAAAGTATCCAAATTATACCTTAAGTTTTAGTTTTCAGGTTTTTCAGATTCTGTGCTGCCTACTGGTATAGTTCTGAGCCTCATGTTAAGTGTTGGTCATCTCTCTTCACAGAGAGAAGTCTACCTACTTCACAGAATAGGTAGACAAAAGAATCCTTTTCCAGATGAAGACCAAGGACAACTGTTAAAAGTTTTCAGGCCCAAAAGCATAAACAATGGTGGACTGAAGAGAGAAAACAAGAAGGATGGGGCGTCATAATCTGAAGCTGTAATTGGACAATTAAACCCAATATGAAATGGACCAAAACTTATAGAAGTGTGAGACCTCGTGACCGGTCATCCATTTTGTGACCATTTTGGAACCATCTTGGGTGTAGCCCTGGCCAGGCTCTTGTACTACCAAGGTGTATCCTTAAAGGCCATTTAATAAATACCTACTTTATTCTCTTAGCTCTGTCTGGTCTCTGTTCCAGGTCAGCCTTCCCGAGGCATCAACGCAGACATGGGACCTTTCAACTTTTAGGCCATATGGCCCAGCACAGCTCATACACACATTCCTCTCCCTCTCTACAACCAGAGAAGTACTGTGCCAGGAGTTGTGCCCAGACTTATCTAGGAAAGCACCATCAGAGTCAAAAGGATACCAAGAAATGCTGGCAATTAAGCAATATGAAGCAGTGCCATTTACTGCACCAACCTGGGTGTTGGCTCTATATTATTTACTAATATAACTATAGTCTACTCTCAACCACAGGGCACACCCACATTAAGAAATTGCACTGTGACTGTCATCCCCCTGGGTCTGAGATGAGATTATTCAAATCATTGCAAAGCTGCCAGGATCTCGCAGGTGCCAGCTATCACCCTCCTACTCTTCACCAGGACAGAGAGTGGTTCAAGGGCAGGCTCCTGATAGACCCAAAATGCCTGAGAACAGTTCCAATACACTGCACTTTGCCAGCATGGAGGTGGTCACATAAGTGTTCACAGAGGACATTCAAAACAGCATTTTAAAGTAGCACCAGTAATCCATAAACCTGCCTTAAAATGTCAGTTGTCAATGCAGAAGGAATGGAGAGGCCCCAGATGAACTCTCCAGGAAGTTTTATGGGCTCCCTCATGCTTAGCTACGTAACATCCAAATGCTCAAATGAGTCACGGTGTATTTGTAAGATTCTTCTGTTCTATTAAAGTCCAAGACATGATACAGCATGTCCATTTCTCATTTCTGTAGGAATTCCCCTTTTACCTAATAAACAGTCTATTTTGAAATCTATTGAAGTATTAAAAGCCATATTAACCTACATCCCACACTGGCTAAGAATCTGATTTTGTATTATAGCTGTACCTCTATTAAAATCGATGGTGGCACTAAAGTTAGCATAGCTTTGCCAATTTACTCAAGATAACCCATATAAAAATATAGCAGCTAACTGAAAAATGAATGAGTGATTTTTTCAGTTACATATTGAAGGTAATCAGTATTTAACTTTTTTTATGCAGCTAGGTTAACACCTTTAGGTAGAAACAACTCCCATCTGAAAAAAGGATGTTTTTCTTTGCAAAGTGGATATTCGGAAAATGTACAGAAACATATGATGCCAGTATATAAAGATGCAACAGTATATTTCATCTGGCAGCTGTCTAAAAGCTTGATCCTGCAGTAAGCTATTCACAGGCGCACAAGGGAATAACCCACATAATTCAAAAGGATACAGAAAGCAAGTGCCATAACAAAAGGCCTCTTGAAAGTTAAGAAAGGCATCTCTTGCCCACTTCTAGTCCAAGGTGGGTCATGTACATGTAACATTTTTGTAGAAGCAGACAAAGCCCAGTTCCCCCTTCCTTTACCCAGCTCCGCCCTACCGCATTTTCGTGCTCGCCTCCCAGGGCCAGCAGCTTGGTAACAGGGCTCTCCGGGGTGCCAATGCTGCTCACGGGAGGCATGTGTCCGCTCCGGAGGATGGAGGTCACTCCCACAGGCTGGATTGTGTGGGAGTGGGACAGGGAGAGGGTCTGGCTGGATAGCTTGGTATCAAGGGTCAGGTACTGCCTCACCTGGTGCCTCTGGCTCTGCTGTATGTGGTATCTAGACTGATTTTCCAAGTGTGTTTGTACCTGGGAAGGAATGGAAATAATTGCTGAAGTTTCAAGTTGCTTGTATCAGTATTTATACGTATGCTCACTTAGAAACACTTCAAAACAATAGATTCAGCTTCAATAACACTTGAATAGAATTATCAATACTTCTTTCAGTGTTATATACTTACACATTTTTTATTTGTTTACCACATTTTTATTTGTTTACCATTTTCCCCTTACACAGCTGAAAAAACACTCTGAATAATGATAAAGAAAAACAGAATTAGAAAAGATAACCATGATTCTGAGAAAAAACCAGAAATATACTACACATTTTTCTCAATTAAAAGTGATCTCTCTTGAAATCACTGCAATCAAATCTACATGCATATATGTGCTCTAAAATTAATATTGACTCTTTTGTACATGAAAGAGTAAATAAATGCACAAACATCCAACCAATTTTAAATAATATCAACAGCAGCAGACATTCATTCACACCTCAAGACACCACCTCACCTAGTAATAAGTACAGTCACTTGAATGAGGCATTTCTGTACTTTTGCGAGAGTCCAAGCTATAGCTCTGAACAACTGCTCACTATCCACAAACTGCACAGACTTCTTGAAGTGCCTCTTGAGGACAGATCACGTTTTTAGTGGATTGGCCTTCATAAACTGAGTGGTCATGCCAAAATGGCTGATTAAGACTTTGGGTCATCTTTTGATTACAGAGATTAACAGTTGCTACTTCAAACAGCTCCCATTTCAGATCAATGTCACATTCCTGAAATTTAACTACCAGAGGAGCACTGCATACACAAACCTTTCTGTCATTTCAGCCCTGTGGCTCTCTCCACTTCCTATGGCATGACTGGTCACAAATGTCTTGTAATAAATTTTTCTCAAGTGGCCTCTGTGTAAGCATGATTAATATTTGTTAAATATTAGCAAGACTTGCTTTGAAGACTCAAAAAATTTTTTTCTCAAAAAAATTTAGTCACTTAAGCAAACTTCTTTTTGATTCCCCTAAAATTCATAACCGGAGATAGCCATAAAAGCAGTTTACATTTGAAGAAGTTATATTTTTGTACAATATTGCAGTGCCTACTTTATTTTTAATCATTATAGTATATTTTTAATTATGTTTCTTTAAACTAATTTTCCATTCATATAAAAAAGACTAAGCTATGCAGTAATGAATATGAGATTAATTGTTTTGATGTAAGCCCTAAAGTGAATAAAAAATATTCCATTACAATATTGATATAAAATCTTAAATATGCTGTTTGGATTTTCCCCTGGTTTATGTTAGGAAGGTATGCATAATATATAAGGTTGCAAAAATTGCTTGTGTATTTGAGATTTACTTACATCATTATTTGTCTTAGAATTTTTGTTACTTTAAGCTGATTTATCATGTGTAAGGATACATGTAAAATCATAACAAATAATTCAGATACTTATGCATCTATTTAGTCCTTCATACTTGAGCTCATATTGAAAATTAGATACTCAACCATTTTCATAAATGGTAATCCAATAAAATCTGTTGCATGTCAGTTTAACCATAGTATTATTTTTGGGCAAAATCAAATATATTAAGGAAAAACAAATACATCCCATTGACTGGCTGGAGCAAGGATTCTCTGTGTATCTTCACTTTCTGCTGCTCATTCAGAAGCATCCATGGACAATTCATGATTATGCTGGACTCTGTGTGACTGAATCCACACAAAGTGACCACTGCCCAGAGCCTTGTGGTACCTAAACTGATGCAGAACTCTTTCTAGCAGTGCTGAACTCTGCAATCAACATCTTTGAAAACACAGATTCTTTATGTGACATAAATGGGAGTAGGATCAACACATAGGCAACAAATGCATTTACTGCATTTCACCTCTCCTAATTTTTTACCTTAAATGAAGATGATTAACCCTTTCTAACAAGCAATGAATTTCTGCCATAGAATTTCTACAGGCCTACCTGAAGCTTAAAATCAAGAATATTGTATACTTTCAAATTAAATGGGACACATAAGAAAATTGCTGTGTTCAAAATCTATACCACCTTGTTTTAAATTTGTTTTCAATAAGGAATTTTTAAAGGTCTGGTACACGAAAACTGCTGAAAAGTCAATGGCTTGCTTTTATTTTCCTCTGGGCCCCAGATTGCTAATGGCAGAACAAAATCTCTGTGCATCCTGTTTTCTTAGTGAACAAGGCCTTCCCACTGGGCAAAGGGAAGATCTGTGAAAGATGTTCAGCAAACTACTGATGAGATAAAAAATAGTTTATCAGAGGTGCTTATTTAGTATGATAATATTTCAGTGATTGTATCCTGTCCTTAACTTACACAGGCAGAAAAAGAATTGAAGCTTTGCTGACAGGATCTATGTTGCTGTGGTTTTGAAAACCTCTCCGCCCCTTTAGTGGGCCAGTTACAATCATTACAAAGCAGAATCTTTGAGGTTAAAAATGGATCTATGCCCTGATTTTCATCTTTATATATTCTAAAGTAAAGCACTTTTTAAAATCAAATCACAATGTAAAGACAAAGCAGAATAGGAAATCTATTTTTATAATTGTTACATGTACAATAAAAAAGGTGGGGGGTGGGGGGAGAGGGGAAATTCATACTATGAGAAAGGAATATTGAGATTGCAAGTCAAGCTCTCTAAATGTAGAACTTATTTTTAAAAATGTGCGTGTAATATATGTGAACTAGGAGTAAAAACTCAAATCCACATAGTTTTATAAAACCAGATAGTCCAGTGTCTCACTCCAAGTATAACTGATTTATTCCCCATTGAGGTGTTGCATGACTTCTGTTATCTTTTATCAGTAGTATGAAGGTAAGTTTCAACTTAGATTTTCGGAATAATGCAGATGACTTTAACTCTTTTAAGTAAGTATTGACAGAATTGCAAATGTTAAACTTTGATTTGATTTTGAGCTTAATTTTAATGATGCACAAGGAGCAGTTAAGCACTGGCACATCTGAGAGTCTGTGGAATCTCCATTCTTGGAGATTTTCAACACTTTTCTGGAGAAGGCCCTTAGAACCTGAAGAAGCAAAAGAAATCTAAAAACAGACAGAGAAATTTGAATTTATAGTCCACATAGAGAAACTCTGGATAATCATTATCAATTCCAGTGAAAAAAGGATGGTGTCAGGTTAGAAGTTCCATGAAATAAATGCAAAAAACAAAAGACCTGAAAGATCAGTTCTACATAAAGTAATCTCACGTAAAGTAAAATAACCAATATCAACATGCTGCTTAGAGATTAGCTGCTTAGAGACCTTAATCATGCACATGTTTTAGATGCACAAAAGACAATCCTTCTCAAAAAAATACAGGGGAAAAAACCATTTTCCCAAGTAGAAGAATTTTTATTTTTCCCAATTATCCTAGTATGGTATCATCCAGCAGTGCTGGGAGACCAATTTTTCAATTCAGATTCTTTTGAGGAATTCCCATGATCTGTGACAATATTTTACCAGAGCCTCTGTGGAATTTTAAGATTCAGATGTTGATGCTGATGTACCTTTTACTGCCACCACAGTCTGAATATGGGGTCACCCTCTTTGTTTTGTCTCTGTGGGTCAATGAATATTTAATCCTTTGTTTAAAGCAGAAAAACATGAAGGAAGACCCTGAAATGGCTTTCAGGTTAGCGCATCCTATAATCTGGCACATCTCTGGAACCTGGATTCTCATCTCCAGCAAAAATTAAGCAGTGTGATTTGATAAAGCATTGATTCTAGCTCTCAGCAGACCGTTTCCTATTAAATGTCTCTCTGCCATCCTTTTGTTTTGTGAGATGGGTGACCTTGCTTGTTGGTATAGACTATTTCTAGGAATCTCTAGCAAAAAATAGGCACTCAGTGACCACCTTATGATCCAGACCCTGACTCAGACAAACCTCAAACACAGCCCAGGACTTAGTGTTGTTCCACTGGTACATCTGTTCTAGCCCATCTGCTCTGGTAGTATAGTCCTTTACCTGGCCCTTCCTACCAAGTGCTCCTGAGATCACATGTGCAAAGTGTAACAAGAGGATGAATTTGTGCAGATGAAGGGCTGGTTCTCCTCCCAGACATTCTCTTGCAGCCGCTGTAGCCATGTATTTTACATGTTAATTTTCCCAGATTATTTGAGGAATGAAGGACAGCATAAAATCTAGCAGTTAATAGATTATCCACTCCCTTCTAGGCACTGCTTTTGTTTAATGTCTGGCTTTCCTAAACACAGTGAATTTAAATTCTACTCAGAACCAGAAACTGCAAACATGACAGGACTCAAAAGCATCCAACAAAAATGCAAATATCATAATTCCACCAGTTCCACAAAGCTGAAACAGAAATGAAAACTTTGATATTGATTTTGTAATCCAGAGAAAGATCCCACTGCATGGGAAACTGATTGTACCTATTTCTACTTTATATCTCGCTGACGAGCCAGTTCTGGGAACAAGAATATAACAGCCTTTCAGAATTACAGATGCATATTCAGACTTCTTCAATTGTTCTTTCTAATTTGAGTACACATCATCATGTTGTAACACTGCAGTACAGTTGTGTAATGCCTTTTTCCATATTCACACTAAGTTTGCTTTCATTTCTAATACACTGCACAATGGCATAGCTAAACCTTCAGTTGTTTATTTACATAAACTGTTTTACTTCACAATTTGCTGAAGGAATTTGTCTTCTGCTACTAAAAGAATATATAGCATGTCAAAATTAAGAAAAAATACGTATTTAGGGGACCTAAAAAGAGAATGTACAAGCAGCAATGAATAAGCAGCAGTGCTACATCTTTCTTGGTGCTCCACTAAGAGCACGTAGGTGACATCTGTATTCCCAGGCTGCTAAGCCCAACATCATTCCCGAGAGAAATAATAGGAAAACTGAATAGAGATTCAATTAATAAATTATTAAAAGATAGGAATATAATTAATGCTAGTCAACACAGTTCTGTGCAAAATAAGCCTTGTCAAACAAATCTACTTCTGCTCTTTGATGAGATTTTAAGTTAGGTTGCCAAAGGTAACGATGTGGGTATAATACACTTCAACTTTTGTGTGCCTTTTGACTTAGTATCACTCAATATTCTAATTAAAAATATAGCACTGCACAGTATCAATAAAGCGTGTTTTAACTGGATTAAGCATTGGCTAACGAACACGCATAAGAGAGTGATCAGCAAAGGCTTGGCAGGAAGAGGGGCTGTTCAGTCTTGTATTACTCAATTTTACCACCAGTGATCTGCGACCAATGAAAAATAAACTCAAAAGCATAAATATTTTTAGACTAGTGTTCCCAGTCAGAGTCATAAAAATCTGCATATACTGGAGGAAGAAATACAGGATGCAACAATGAAGTAAACACCTCAAGAAATGAGTCTGTAAAGAGCTTGAGGTCGTAACAAACCAGCAACTCAGCAGGAGAGTCCCACTGATGCTGTAGGGAGAAGGGGAAAATGGCACAAAGAAAATTGTGAATAGGAGCTTGGCTTTACTCTGCTTTTATTTATGGCTCAGGAGAGATCAATAATGGAAGCCTAAAAATATTTCAACCCTAAATATTTTTGAAACGCTGTAGAAAAATAAAAAGTATATAGAAAAGAACTGTGGAAGTAATGGAAGACAGAAAAGGGTACTTCAATGAAAGCTTAAAGAAGGTCAGTTCTTGTTGTCAGCTTGTGAAAAAAATTGTGAAATTCATGGGACATGCTGAATGTGAAAGCTAGGACAGAAAGCATGTTAAGATGCACAAGTTGAAGTGAGACATAGCAGAAACTGTGCATAAAAAGTGAAGTACTCAGAAGGAAGTGCTCTAACTATTGATTTCTTCAAGCACAGCATTGATGACTTTCTGGGAGAGATCCAAGGTATACTTTTGTCAGACATATTCTTGGACTCAAAGCTGAGCACTAAGGTAATAACTCAATGCAATACAAAAGACCATGATTTTAGAGGAATTAGAATGAGGGGTCTAATAACTCTTGCTGTGCTTAGATTTTATGAGGTTTTGTACCTGAGAGCTGGCTATTTGAATGGCAACTTCAGATGTAAATTCACTCTGATTTTAATAAATGCTTAAATCTCTGCTACAAAATAATATGCACAAAGATAATCTTAGTATACTGGACAGAACTCAGCAGACTTTACTGAAGTTTGCCATTTATGCTGGATATTAATTTTTTTCAGTATTTTTAATAGTTTTTGAAGAAAAAATTTTCACCCTGATAGGGTTGTATCATTTATCATCAATCCTGAACACAACACCTCTCTGCAAATGAGTGATGGGTCTTCATGGTTTTTTCAGTCACTGTACTAGAAAATAAGCATTTAATTATCCAATCTTAATTATTAAAATGTTCTGTAAGTACCCAGAAATTTTAATTCCATTTTAAGATAAGAAACACAGTCACAACACAGACTGTTTTTGCTCTGTATCTGAGGACTTTCAAATGTATTTTAAGGGTTAGGGAAAAAAAGCATTTTGAGTTATGAAATAATCCTTTTTAACATCTATTACAAATGAGTATCAGTTGTTTGTTTCTCCTGCTCTCTTTATTAAACTTTTTGAGGAAAGATTATTTGTAAAATTATTTCATAATAAAATGAAAATTCAATTTAACTTAGGAATTATACACTTCTGTTCTATCCTAAAGACTATCACCAAATACTGTAGCTGCTCACTTTAATGTTTAGTTTATAAAAGCATGTGTGATTATGCCAATTAATTACTTAGGCTAAACACAGTAATTAATTTTTAAATGTGAATATTTTTCCTATAGGAACTTTGATCTGACTAGATGAGACCTTCCCATTAATATGCATGAAGAAAGAATACAAAAGGCATCTAGTCTGGAAACTTTAAGCTGTGTTTAGTTGATGCCTTACAGTAGCTTTCAAGTTAAGAAAAAATTCTCACGTGACTCTAATGCACTATTTTTCATCTTATTTAACCTTTGAAATCATAACTTGTGAATATTCTTTCAAGGGTGAAGGGACTGAAGAAGAAACATTTATAAGTTCATTGACAAAGATCATGTCTCCAACAATGACCACTTCTTGTGTATTTTGGTATTTCAATGTCTAAAAATACCAGATAAATGTGGGGTAGAGTGGGAGTAATTGGAAATTCTCCATCACACTTCCAAGTATTATGAAAAGCAAGAGGAATGTGGAGCAAAACAACTGCAAAACAGACTTTTCAGGAATCAGTGCTAGGTAAGAAAACTTTCTTTGCACAGCATAGGCAGCAGAGCAGTGTTTCTCTCAGGAGGAGAAAGGCAGCAGAGCTCTCAGGGCTGTGACTAATAGAAGCTAGATCTTACAGCTAACCATTTCCTGACAAATCCCTGTGCAGGCACTGGGATTTTGATAACATTTCCCCATTGTGGTATTCTCTAGCCCTCACTGAACATTGATGGAGCTCAGTCCTTTCAGGTATTCCTCTGTGCTAACCTCCTTGTGCAATCAGAAATGAGTTGGGGGAAACCAACTACCTGCACTGAGCAACTACAGAGACATTATCAAAGAGAGCGCTTCCATTTGCACCCGTGTACCTGAGACACTCTTGGCTTCTTAATTGAACTCCTGCAGTTAAGATACACACAGCTCTGATGGTTCCTTATCCATCACCAGCTTGACTTCTGAAGAAAGGATCCCTAAGGTCTTAAGGCCAGCTTGTCATGTTTTAAAATAACAATGAGTCTCGATGACTTTGTGGTCCTCACTGGTAGAAAAGGAGCAAGTTTTTAACATTGCACTATAAAAACATCTTATAAAGTTAAGAAAAGCAAACTACAGGAAGTATTTTTATAAAACCATCCCTTTGATTTAACTTGGAATTTAAGCTGAAAATCTAAACTGTGAATAAAACCAACCACTACAGGTAATAGGCCACACAAGCATAGCAATGGTTCACAGTCAAATTAAGAAACCCCAGCTAATATCCTTACTTTGACTCAGCACAGTGACCCTGTCCATGCTCTCACTGATTCATGAAATCTGTGAATATAATAAATCTTTGCTGTTCCAGTTCCTCTTTATTGTTGGTGTTATTACAGGACAGTGCATATGACTGTTGCATTTCAAGAATGTAAAGAATCTTTTTGTATGGCTAGCTACATTTAAAGGGCTAGGTCCTGCTATCTAGTTTATTTTACTACCTGTCTCTGCCTCCAGAGGTTATTCAAATTAGGTCAGCTACTAAGTTGCTATTAAATAGAGAAAAGTGTACCACAAACAGATCCAAGGAAAATCAGTTTTGAATACAGAAAGGACAATCATCTCCTTTTGAATTAAAAATGTTAGTGTCAATGAATTTCTGTCAGTGTGGGTTGTTCAGTCCTTGCAGGAGAAACAAAATAGCTACATTAAAAGTTCTGTATTTGTCAACTCCAATGACTAGCACAGACCCATAGAAATTACAGGTATAGCAGGATGGGAAATCTATAACCAGAATTATGTATTTTATTCATCAGTTCCAGATTTTCTGGTAAGTGTCATACATCTAAAAGACATCTACTCCAAAATATAGGACTCATATAACACAGGGTAATATACAATAAGGAGAATTCTTGCAGACACAAAAGCTTATATTTTAATTTCAGCATTTTTAACCATTCAACTTCCAATGAAAGCACTCAGAGAAGACAAAAGATGACTGTATTATGAACACTCATATAGTCTATTTTGTTATCCAAATGTTAAGTTTGTAATATAGGTCTGACATTGGACAAATGCAGTTGGCATGTGTACTACATTTATGTGTAACAATAATTTAAAAATACTTTGGTTTCTTCTTTGATTTCTAATTTTTTCATGTGGCAACTATAATTTTTTTCAATTTCATTTCACTTTAAAAGTTAAGAGAACTCAGAAAGGGGTCAGCCTTAAAAAGTATGAAGAGGGATCATGAAGTAAAAATTTTGTTGTTTGCCGTATACTTTCTCTGACTCCCCAGATGAGCAGACACTGTATCCTTTGACATTAAGGGATGGCAGTAATATCCCTGTTGTTTACTTACATCCAGCAAAACAATTCTTGAAGCTAGATCTAAAAGGTGTATTTCCCTGTTATGTAAAGATATGGACATCAACTGTAATGCAGCAGAAAAGTACTGATGTTAAAACTGTAAGAGTAGAAAACTGTACTTTCACATTTGAATATGTATCTGAGGGAGGAATATGTCTTTTTGTTCCTACTTCCTCATTCCTTTGGTCTCCATTGTTTTGGCAATGCGAGCTGAAGAAAATTTCAGAGCCTGAACACAGTAAACCTACCTCTGGTGTGCTATTCCTCCACAAAAATAAAGTTTAAAAAGTTTAGTGATTTTGGATCACTGGGTTTACCTCTCTCTAATATGAAAGACTCATGAATGTATGCCAAGGCGACTACATCTACATCTTTAAAAAAAAAAATAAAAAAAAGAAGCCCATTTGCTGGAAAGCATGGTCAGTTTGTTAAAAGTGGTAACAATTTCACCACCAGATGACAGCACTGCTTGTTACTACCCCTTTTTTGTGTGTTTCAGTCCTCCCTCATTTTGAAAACAAACTGTAAAGAAATATGCACCCCCCCCAGCACACACACTGCAAGAACAGAGGAACTAAAGCCAGTGCCATGAGGTGATTTGGTGAGACAGTCACATCAGGGAGGCTAATCTGTTGGACAAGATATTTTAAGCCTGTGAAGGGTTATAGCTCCTGTAAAGGAGCAGACAAAACTAGCTTCAGTTTGAGAAATGTGCTTTCTATTTCTATTTCCTCAGTCTCGGAATGATAAAGAGGGCAAGGGGAGAAGCTTTCAAAGTCGGCATCTTAGGTTCAACTTCGCAACACGAATTTTTGTGAAGTCAAGGCAGCAACATCATTTTGACCCAGCTTAGGATCTGGCCACAGAGTGTGCTTTCGTACAAAGCGAGCAGATTGGGTTAGCTGACAGCAGTAGGTGATGTTCCCATCAAAAAACAGGAATGGCACTTCAAGGATAGCTATATGAGAAAAAAGTAAAAAAATAATATTTCATATCAGCTGGTAAGAGCAGTTTTTAAAAATCTACCTGGCCTATTTTGTGTCCAAATATGTTTTCTGGCTGTAAGTGGCAATGAATCTGAGTGTCTTCATGCCCGAAGAATGCTGCTGACATACTGTTTATGGGGTTAGCAAATATTGCCTTCATTACCTGACCATCAGCCAAAAATTTGTGTACTCTTTTGGCAATACAATTCCACTTATGGACTGAGAGTAGTAGCAGTGGATTTACAATGCATTAAGCAAGTGGCCCTTGAAATATTTTAATAACGTCAAAGAATTTGTGTTTGTCACTATTCTTAAAAATAAGAGTTGAATAAAGAGCCTAGCTGTAAGCAAAAAAAACATGTACTATTACCAGAAATAATCATTAATACAAACGTTCACTTAAAAATTTGTAACTGATTTTGAGGAATATTTTCTGAACTATAATTTTGTATGTTTGAGTCAGAAAACATGCATTTCAGACTAACGCTGATGAGCATCTGTTGAAGACAGGGCAAGTAAAAAATTTATTCAGGGAGCACTTACAGCATGCAAAGCTCCAAACACTTAAGTGTTGCTGTACTCTGCAGTTGACAGGAAAGCTCACAAAAATAGCATAATTGGTACTTTCAGTACTGAAGTGAGAAAGCAGTCTTGGCTTTTGATGTGTATTTAAACTAATCTTAGTTCACAATATGTTCCATTCACCACTAATTCAATAAGTAAAATAATAATAATAATAATAATAATAAAAAGATAAAATGTTAATACCATTTCTAACATGCAATAGATCAAAATTCAGCCATTACATTCTGAATAAGCCTTAAAAAAAACCCCAAAAAACTTAGAACTACAGAACTGCTGTAAAAACACCACAGATAGAATCAAAAGTCAGCCTAGCAGAAACAAGCACATGTGCTTCTGTGTTAGAGTTGTATTCTATAACATTTCCATCTCAATTTAGATTCACCTTTTTGCACTCAGTAGACACTATAGAATAGGAGTTGGAGGAGTGATATTAGGCTAAGCTCAAACTACTTAATGGTTTCCAACTAATAGCCACTAAATAAAAACATTAATTAACAAAAGATAATTGATTTAACTGGGATTAATCAAGAGAAACTCCCACTTAGTTTAAATGAGAGTTCTGTGTGAGTATAGAATTAAAGCTTACTACTGGTAAGCCATTATTAAGAGCATTATTTATAAGCTGTATTGTACAGAACAAGTCTTTCAAATTAAACTATCCTAATGTGGAAAGGAATGTACAACTTAAAAAGAAGCTGTTAGTTGCCTAGAAAATTATTGTGATATCTATGTATCTGCATGAAATATTTTTAGTTGAAAAAAGAATATTTAATAATGATAGCTATTTTAAAGAGTCCTCTAGTATTTTGCCATAGAACTTTCAGCAGGAAAATGTCACAGTGTTTGCCCTGCAACAAAACGGTGTGCTGTGAATGCTAATGCTAAGATTTATTAAGTGAGTTTATTAGTATTAACAAATTTATTTAATTATCGAGTGAGTTAATTAGCATTTTGCAGCATAATCAGTAGGCCATGCTACAGAGAGAAGGCAAATGTTAGTCTCTGTGGTCTGTCTTAAGAAGTTGGCAGATAAAACTGTGATTCCATCACAGGTGCAAAAAAAAGTATGAATCAATTAGCCTGATTTTCATCAGAAAGCTAAAAATACAGAAATATTGATTGGCCAGCATCATCACCTACCTGCAGTGCCTGGACTTCTATCAGTTTTATCACCTCTACACAACAGCATCGCCCCAGAGCCTGGGTACCCAAACACAGGAGAAACTAGTACAAATCGGGCCATGAATAATGTATGTCTATGTATATACAGTCGGTTTGAGGGTAAGAAAGGAGAAATGGTTCGTAAGGGCATTTCCTTTACTATGGCTGGAATTTCAGTTAAAGAAGAAGAAATGAACTTTAAAGGAAAGAAACTTCCTATCTATGTCTTAAATGCTTTATTAACTGAAGAATAAGTGTTAGAAGAAATAAATAGAATAACAGTAAGGCCGTGTTAGCAGTTTCCTTCAACCTTTTTTGTCATTCTGTCATCACTGTTGCCATTCAAAAGCCCACAAAGCCTAAATGCTTTGTGAAACAGAATTCTTCCTATTGTAGTCTTTTGTTATTTTAATCTGGAATGAGATAATTATCTTCAGCATCAAACACTAGGGTTATTCTCAACCAGTTCACAATCACAGTTTATTCAGCACTGTAACAAAATAGTTTAACACAATTCACTGAGATTTACTCAGGCTCATTACGTTTTTCGTAGCGTTGCTTATACCTAAGTTAAATTTTGGTAATATTCATTTTTCTCACTCAAGTCCAGATTTTACCCTTAAATTAGTGGCCCTCAGGACCATCCCACTGAAATAACAAGATGGACAAGTGCTTGTGAGTGAGGAAGGCTTTCTTACAGAAAACTAACACAGCAAAGTACAGCATAGGTAAACATGGATTCAGACTATAGCTGTTCCGGTCTCTGAGAATTTCTTTCCTTTTAAATCCTTCTTTGGGCACACACGCATGAGTGCACAGCCCACAGTTACTCAGGATGATCCCTTTATTAGCGGGAGTATCCTTCTCTAAAGATTACAAAATCCCACTACCTGAAGTATAAAATTGCTATTGTCCCTCCTCACAGCTGGATTTCTAGCAGAAAAATTCAGATCATCACATTAATCCATGAGTCTCCAGCCCAGCAAATTTAAGCTACATTTTAAATTCTTGGGGTAAGATTTTCATGTAGACTACTAAAATTTCATAATCACTTCCAAAATACATTTTAATTTATTGTAGATTTTATCTCTTCAAAAACATTTATAGTGCAGTTCATTGGAAATTTACATTTAACAAGGTAAATTAAAAGGTCCTTTTCAGTTATGCTAGCAAACCCCTTTTCACCTGTAAGGTCACTGTAAACCTTGAACAAGAAGCAAATCGTAGTAGTATCAATGAAGAACACTCAAGTCACCTGAGATTTGCAGATGGCTTTATCCTCCTATTTACTGGAAAGCTTTGAGGCAATGTTCAGAGTAGCTGGAAGAGGAGGATATGCTGACTCAGGATGAGCAGCCACAAAAAAACAAGAACTGGGTTTAATACAAATATGAAAGAGGAAAACACTATGAAGCAATTTAAAATGGAAAAATCAGACCATCTAGATTAAGCTGATAATGTAAGCAGAAAAAAAATAGGCCATAATAAAAGCTAATAATACAAAGCAATAGAAAAAACATTAAGATCACTTTCTACTTAGATGGTATTTTGGATCTCCCTCTATTCCTAACCATAATACTTGAGGGCAAAAATAAAGCCCTTGAAAAGAAAATAAGCAAAATAAAACTAATGTCCTGGCTACAGCTGAGATAATTTTCTTCCCAGTAGCTGGTACAGTGCTGTGTTTTGTATGTAGTATGAAAATAACATTGATAATACACAGAAGTTTAAATTGTTGATAAGTAGTAACTGCTCTATGCCAGGGATTTTTCAGTGTCTTGTGCTCTGCCAGTGAGGAGTAGCACAAGAAGCAGGGAAGGAGTATGGCCAGGACAACTGATATGAAATGGCCAAAAGAATATTCCACACCACAAAACACCATTTTCAGTATACAAACTGGGGAGATTTAACTGCAGGGGAGAGCCAGTTGTGTCTCAGAGACAGCATCATTCAGCAGGTGGTGAGCAACTGTACTGTGCATCACTTGCCTTGGATTTTTTCTTCTTCTCTCCCTCTCCTTTCTATTACAATTACCAGAAGTAGTGTTAGTAGTGTTGTTCTTGTTGTTCATTTTGTGGTTATTATAATTTATTTGCTTCAATTATTAAACTTTCTTGATGTCAACCCATGAGTTGTATTTTCTTTACTTTTCTTTCCTTTCTGATTTTCCTCCCCTTCCCATCACTGGGTGACAGGGGAAGGGGAAGTGAACAAGCAGCTGTGTGGTATTTAGTTGCCTGCTGGGGTTAAACCACAGCAACTGTAAAGAAAAAGAAAGATTAGTCTGTCATCATAATGAAAACTAAACAGCCTTAACAGAATAAAAGGAAAACTGAAGAAGACTTCTGTGTATTTGTACAGAACAAAGGGTCCTGATGTTAGACATGAAGCTCAAGACACAAGAGGAGTATATTAGCCAGAAAGTTCTTTGCCAGCATGAGCTGGGAATCATACAAAAGACTACCAGCAAAACAAGAAACAGTCATACTCCCAGCAGGGGTTTTGATCATCTTATGGACCCAAACAATATGTGGTTGTTTTGTTGCTAAGGTTTTCTTCAAGGTGGTAAATTTTGGACAGAGGATGGGCAGGCAAAAAATTTAAAGATTTTATTGTTTCATTAAAGCAAATTTCAGATTAAAGCCTATTTATCTCACAAACAAGAACAGTACTAGCAGTATGGTTACACTGTTAAGAGGATGAACACAGAAACCTACTTGAAACAGATTTTATGTCAAAGTGTGAAAGGTGTGTGTCCACCGTGTAAAAACTACTGTGGGTCGGAGGTCAATAGTGTCTCATGGAAGAGAAGTCCTGGGCAGCAACTCATGTTTTTGCTATACTTCAAATACTGAACAGTAATGGACCTAGGATTTGTTTGTTTGCTTTTGCTGTTGTTGTTTTGGGTTTTTTTTTGTTTTTTGGGTTTTTTTTTGGCTGAGGACACATTAAGAGTCACAGAAAATTCCAGTTAATATTTTAATCTTGATTCCTATTTACAGATTTCAATTTCAGTATATGGGGTGTCCAATAGTCCTAGGATTTAGACTACAGTAAAGAGAAGTATATGTTAGAAGAGAGGTGAACATGGATATTAACTTTCTAAACCTACTTTTAAAGTCTGCCATTTGGGAGGTCTGATATAAGGCACTCTCTGATTCCCTTCATGAGACAGAGAAAAAAGTCTGCACAGAAGCAAGACAAGTTAAAATGATTCATGGTACCCGTGGCTACTGTACAGTAAAATTCTAAGTCATTTTAATGTAGGCTTCAGATACGGACACTGTCTCTAAACATAATGTTTGGAGGGTTAGCAAAAGAGAAAGGCTGGTTGGAAGAGAACTGAGGCAAGAAGTGTCCTGCACAGCAACAGGAAATAGAAACCTACATATAATCCTTCACAAACAGAGATTGTTTACAGCCTGATCAATGATACAAATTACAGATTCTATTTTGTAGCTGAACAGTAAAATCAATCAGTATTAAAATAGAGAATATATACTACTGCAGATGAGAAATGGGGGGATTTAGGTTCTTTACTTATAATCAACAGATGTTGAAGTCCTTGGGCCATGTCTCCTTCCTCCTATGTCTGAACTCAATAGCTTTAGCAACACAGAGAGCACAGAAGGTGGACACAAAAGCAGAAAGTGATTTGTAGAAGAGTAAGAAATAAATGTATTTAATACATTTAATATTAATATTACATATTAATTCTTAGTTATTCTTCCATTTTTCTGTTCCTCTAGAAATTTTTATAATTGCATTGTTTTTGATTCCACAAATAAATAGGAGGGTTTTTTTACCTAGTTATTTCCAATTCCCAAATTTCCCTGTTAAGTAGTAGCTTTCTATTTCCACCCAGCTCACTGGAGGTTGGACAGTGAAAGTGTTTGGTTTGGTTTTATCATTGCTTAGGTACAAGATGTCCTTATCCTTGCTAATACCTTTCCAGGCCCTCATGCTACAACTACCTAGAGTTTTCCATTGCATCCTGTGAAGGGCTTTCACTGATTTCAGGGAAAATAGTGATATGGACAATTGCTGATAAAACTGGAGCTTTAATCAGTAATTGTCCAGAGTATCCTGCATTAGTGAGCTATGAAAAAGGTCTTTAAGAAGTGTACCATGCTTCAGTTGTGTGAAAAAGAAGTAATATTCTATCCCTATTTGCATTGCTGAGAATTATCATGAAACTTTGACTAGACTAATGATGCGCATGTCTTGGAAGGAATAAGACAACTAACTGGCATTTCTTGGCTTAAGTTAACATTTTTTAATCACCAGACCATGATGAGGCTCCACTACACTAGGTTCTTCTTGAATGCAGCAAAACAGTCATGCCATTCACAGGAAAATCAGTCTTTCCACAATACTTGCCAGTAATTTAAATTACAGTGGATTGGCACTCAAGAATGCTGTGTATTCCCTGCCCTTGCTACATTTTCCCTATATGGTCTTGAGCAAGACTTTGAATCTATTTTCCTTGACAAATTTGAATAACAGTATCTATTTATCACTATTTACTAATATCTTTTTCATCTTGGAAAATTCTGAAGCCAACAATTGTTCCAGTCCCCTTGGGACAACGTCACCACCTCTTCACTGAGATCTTGAGTTGAAACATTTCTTCTTCTTTTACTACTATAACTACTACTATCACCAGCACCAATAATAGTACCTTACTTATTTGCAGTAAAAATAAAACAAATAGATTAAGCAACTTTTTTTGGTATTTCATTGTATTTCAAAATACCATGTAAGACTTTGAGATTACTTTAAATACAAAAATTCAGTCTTTTCTCTTATATAATAATCTAAAAATCCTTGTTAAGAAATTGCTAGTTTATACACAAGAATAGACAGGCAAATATTTTCTTGCCATTGTAATATTTGCTCTTTGAGTTTATTAGAAAATTAATTGCTATGTCACAAGAAAATTCGTGGCAGCCAAGATTATTTTTTCTTTTTTAACTAATGAAACATTATCATATCTTCTCTAAAATATTTACATTATTTTCATCTATAAGGGCTTCAAAAGAGTATATAAATCTCTAGATATGGCTTCTCATTTTGTCCCTTTATTGATAGAACTTGATGTTTTTCTCCTTAACTAGAAATGTCTTGTCTGCTCATGTTTATGCAAAACAGATTTTTTGGAAGAGAAGAAAAAAAGAGGTACTGTAACATCAGAAGTAAACATCAAAGGACTAGTGGCAACATCTTAAGGCTTTTATCAAAGTAGTGAGGGAATGCATTAAAGCAACAATATATATAGCAAAAAAAGACAGGTCTATCAAATTCAACAGTATGTCTGATGAATATAGAGGGCACATTTTTACATGCATTCTTTGTTTTAAAAGAAAGAGTTTATCAGTGGTTTTGCCTTCAAAAGTGTGTGAGAAAAAAAATATTTATACATGGGTCTTTAGGTTGTGTCATTTAATGCAGTGGCAGTGGAGCCACAGGCAGCCAAGCCCACTTACACCTGGTGTAAGTGACACCAGGTGTAAGTTCCACTTTTTATATTTTTCAAAACCAATGTCTTCAACACACACACAAAATGTATTTTGGGCTTTTTATTCCCTTTCACTTTAGTACCTATATAAGAGCTGTGTAAAAAACTGCTGAGACTTGGCCTAATGAAGAAGTGTAGATACTCCTAGTAGCTCAGAACAAGTCTGCTATGAAATGGTGGAGCATGTCCACAAAATAACTTTCTGTCAATTTTTCCCCAAAAATGTTTCAAGAGTCCCTAAATTGTCTTCATTTATTAGGGGAATGTTTTTCCTATTTTACCCTAAAACTTAAATTTAAAAGCTTTGTTTATACAAGCAGCACCACTACGCTATAAAGTCCTAAACTAAATTATAGCCTCACCTTGACCCCTAACCTCTGTGCAGAGCACAGCTGCTTTGCAGCAAACTGTAGGAAAAAAATAAAGGTAATAAATCTACCCCAGGAAGGCATGGCTCCACTCCCAAACCTTGCAGCAGTAGTCAGCTTCGAGTCCCAGATAAGCCCAGCACCCAACACCACAGCTTTTGGTGTCAGCAAATCCATCAAGTGCTCCTAATATCTTACTAATGCTGCCTTTACTATGCAAAAACGCTTAGTGTATTGATGGGTAATAAACATTCACAAGTTTTACAACTAAGATAACTAGGAGTTCCTACACAGCTAGTTCAGATATAGTTAAGATTAAAGCCTAGCTCTATTTGCGTGTGTGTGTGTATACATACATACATATTTAGGTATATATCTGTGCATGAATGTATGTATTTTAAAAGCCTAATCTTAGTCACAGTGTCAAGAATTTAGGAGTAAGTCTATGCTTCACAGCAGCAATAGCAGCAGCACAATATACAGGGAGACATAAGCACAAATAATTTCCTTAATAAGAGACTTGTCCATTTAGTTTATGTCGATATAAAAATGCTCTAGGTCTAGTTCTGGCAAAGTATTCCTGCTAGATCGTCATTACAGCAGTTATTTTTTTAGTGAGATCCTTGAACCCTGGTCAAGAAGAACCAGGAATAGCTAACAAATGCTCAGCATCACTAAACTCCCTCTGCATGTCTGCTTGACCCTCCACTGATGTGCCATGAATGTGTTGCTCTGGGTAGGGTGCTGTAGGGATGCTAAGTAGTTGATTTCTATTGATTTGCAGCTCTTACAACATATTCTATGGATCTGTAGGCTGAAAGTTCACAGGCAGATGCTAGTCCACATGGAGGTGAAAAGCAGAGGATTGAAATTATCATAGGGACTTGGAAATCACAAACCTCAACTGCTGGAGTTTTACTGAAAAGTATAGAAATAAAATAACATCTGATGATTCATCTTCACTGTGTCATTTTTATTTGCTTTTAATAATGGCCTCTCTTTTACATTACAGGATGTGATACAGTTAGGGTGTATTTGAGGCTGGCAGCAGTGCCTGTATAGCCAGATACCAGAAGGTTTTTCTGGGGTAAGAGGCTAAAATTCAGAAATTAGTTACTATTCTTGAAAACATAACTGAAGTTCATGGGAAAACCAGGATATTTGCTTATATGCACCAGATATACAGACTGATGAACGCTCACAACAGCAGGGATTTATGGATCTTCCTTTCTCAAACTTCCATGAGCCCAATACAAGATGATTTTTTTGCACATCATAGCTCATCATAAGTTCTCTACCCATCTAAACTACTTCAAAATATCAGCAGGAAAAATCTGTCCATTACAGCTTATTATTATTTATGTATTGCCTTATAGCAGCACAAAGCAGTAGTGGAGCATGTGAAAGGAATGAAATGTGGTTCCAACCCATCACACCACTTATACCTACTTCCAGGCATCTTGGCACGCCAGTACCTCTCACCTCCTTGATCCATACAGCTGCACCCCTCAGTAGCCATGTCAGTCCTAAAGTCCTGTGATATGTCAGAAACCCTTCACACTATACATTTTGCAAACTTGGAAGAGAATTTCAGGCTCCATCCCTGGAGGCATAATCAGCCAATAGTTATAACCACGATGAGGTGGTAATACAATGTGTAACATTTCCTGCTTTTTTGAATACATTGGAATATTTGGGGTTGCTGTAGTGAAATTCTGATTTTGGAATAAATTCTGAAACTTGTTTCTGTAATGCTGGTAAAAATCAAATATATAAAAACCTGTTTGCTAAAACTGAGGATCTCAAAAAGGATGAGAAATTTAACAAACACCCATTTCTGTCTTTTGGAGTGCTTGATTGGGGCTTTCACATTTATGAAAGATGTAATAATAAATACAACTCTGAACTAACAAGAGAATAGAAACAGTCTGAGAACACAAATTCCATGCCTATTAATTGCCTTACTATATGGTTCTCTGTGCTCATGGGAAGTCATGTTTTAGAAACATTCATGGAGATATCCAGCAGAGAACACGATATTCTTTCCAGTAGGCTTACTCATAGACTGGCAACAGTTAATGAAATAATGTCAACTTCTTACAAATATTCAGAGCTCTTTTGTTAATAAAAAAAAAGAAGGCATTATAATGCCAGCCATTATGTAACCTGGCACCAACTGCTCAACTTTTCTAACAGAAAAAAATAATTGCGTGGAAATTGTTTTGCTCATGAAAGTGAGACAGATGTAGGAAGAGTCAGACAGACACCACAACACTTGCATCCCACCCCAGGCTCCACGTGGAACACCAGTTATTCAATTACCAGGGCTGACCTCTACAATCTGCACAACTTTGTGCAGCTCTGCATAGCAGGGTTACATGGATAGTGGTTAACATAGGTAGACAATTTTCCAAAACTAAAGCACATTTGTAGAGCTGCATCTTTCAATGCAGGAGTGTTGAAACAATACTTTAAAAGGTTGAGACTAAAAAAACTAATATTGTCCATTTATGGGCTAGTATAGATTCAAAATTTTATGTGAAGTTTTATACTTCCAGAACAAGTATATCACAAAGTTTGCAGTTTCTAAATGCATCTAAGAGCTATGGCAAACATACAAAGAACACAAGGATTCCTACTTAAGTGTGGCTTCCTCTCTTCTAGAAAAAAGAGTGGATAAGTTGCTGTTAATGAAAAAAAAGCTGTCTCTAGCAGTCTTACTTTCCCTGCAAAGAGTGATTTTAATTTTTAGATGAGGGGATTCTGAATTTGCATACATAAATGGATGTAGTTGTCTTACAGCCGATCGGGCAGTGCTTAACTTGAAGACATTTGCTACTCCTTTCCCTCACCATCCTTCCTTCCAAATGAGAGCTCTGTCCCTGAGCACAAAGACAGACAGATATTTAGAGCATTCAAATATTTCATTTAAATTTTTTATTCTAACTGAAAGTTAATAGGGGTAAAATAGGAAGTTCTAAAAAAGAGTTCTCTGAACTCATTTTACTTTAATGTTTCATAGCATTCAGTTGTGAATATTCCTCACTTGCACAAATTCTGCACATCTGTAGGCATATTAAGTGAAATTAAAAAACTCGAATATCAATATTTATATGATATTCCTAATTTCCTTGATGCTTTTCTTTGTACTGTTTGACAAAAAATGAGCAAAACAACAATGGTGCACCCAGACTTTCAGTAGCTGCTAAATATGTATATATTTGAAGTTATATTATTGAATTTCATTTAATAAATTTGTTGACATTTTACAGATATGAAATCATGACTGTGTGCACTAACACACAGGGTTTTTTGGCAGTTTCTGACACAGTTTGCTAAAATAAAAACTAGCTTAAAACAAAGCTTGAACATAGCTTAAAATAAAAACTAATTGAAATGGTATGAACTCAGAAATAGCAATGTGGAGAAAAATAATGAACCAATGGAATTAATTTGAAAGATCTTTAAAAATAAAGTCCTTTGAAAAAAACCTGACAGAAACATGTTTGTGCATAACAAATAATCAGCTTAAACAATATTCAAACAAACAGAAAATGAATTGTTTCAATTACTTTCTGACACAATTATGATAATTTCAAAAATTGAATTTACAAGAATAAAGTTTTATCATTATGTATGAAGAAGTGACATTATTAAATATAACAGGAAATCTACAGTTTGACTTTGACCCTGGAGAGAGGCTTTTTATCATTTAAATATGATTTGAAGCAGGGGGAGGTTCTCCTGCATGTTTCTGTGTTCTATTTCATCTTTAATTTAACCCCTTGAGCATTTTGAAGAATGAACAGGATTCAGGTTCCTGAAAAAGATAATTTTGATTTATTCAGTTTGGTTAAAAAATAGGAGTATTTTAACATTCTATCATGTTAGTAACTATAAAAATAAGCTAAATTCTTGTTGGTGTTTATAATTGGCTGAACATCTTTTTTCAGAGACTTCACTGTAAAGCAGGAGAAGCTGCAGATCAAACATCTGTAGACAGTAAGGTAACACATACACAACCTTTACCTGTGGGAGCACAGGCTCTCTCAGAATCATTTACTCCCAGGAGGAGAAAGACAGTATTTAGGTTCTGTCTTTTCTCAGGCCTTATTTTCAGAAAGAGTAACCTTTTTTTCCAGCTGTTGGACAGTTCACGGATGCCCTGAGCAGCAACCAGATCATCCATTCTGAGGGGGAGCAGAAAGCACCCAGACACATTAGACAGGCATGTGGCAGCGTCAATCTCAGCTGGCTGCAGTTCCCTAAAGAGAACAGGAAATGCTCACTGTGCACCAGCTTCACCCACCTCAAGACATTACTGCTTGAGGGAGTCTTAAGCAGCCAGATACCAGCAGCAGGATTTATGTTACCCCAAAGGTCCTGCAACACTTCTGGAAACAGAACTTGAAAATTTCCCACACTGCAATGGAAAGGTTTTGTTTTGTCATCACTAAATATATTAATGTTGTTGAGCTACAGATGCTGTCAATTTATGGTTCTGGAGTTATCTCATATGAGTAAGATAAATGACCATTCTTATTTTGTATGCTGGTCACATTGTCTGAGATCATGACTTACTATAACTCATTTCATTAAATACTGAGATATAGTAACTAAGTATCTGAACCTCTCTAATTAAAGTTTCTGTGGCATCATAATTTATATTTTGAGCTGTCTTTACTGAAGTTCTGCCAGAAAGATGACCTAATATTAGAAACTAAAACTGAACAGAGTCCATTCTTAGTTTGAGTTAACAGCGGACTCTAAGAAAAAATAGTCTGAGTCATGCCATTATTGCTCAAAGTTGTTAGACTTCACTTTCCTATTTTTAATCCTTTTTTTAAAACAGACATCAAGCCCAGAGACTGAAGATTTAGGAACGCTGAGATGAAAAAGATGATTGATTTCTTTTATTAAAAGATTCACTTTAGAGCAGGGAGGCAACATGTACTTGATTCACAGGTTAAATTTTGTGTAAGTAAACATCTGGACTACAGATGATTTTAAAATTTGATCAACATCTTTGTTTTTATTTAATTCACCACATCATTCCTAGTTCTCATCTTTTAAGTCTGCCATCTCATTCATGTTTCTGTCTGGTGGTGAACTGCCTGGTTTTCAAATTATTCTCATGTTATTTCTGCATTCCCCCCACTGTTAAATACATCTCATGTTGAATACTGTCAATATAGTCCACTGACGGTTTGTGTTTACATTTCCATACCATTTATGATGCTGCTAAAGCAATTGCATTTCTACAAAAACCAGCAGAAATTATAAAGGAATATTTCATGGTTCTCAGGCATACTGATTACATTTATGGAATTTGTGAAGAAAAAGGGAAGTTATGAAAAGAAAAAAGTGCAAAGTGATATCAAAGGTATTTCCACATGTTCAATCCACAAATGATGTGGCAGAGATTCTGAATATCTGCTTACGCCACTGTCATGATCAATTCATATAATAATCAGAAAAACCCCAAATTTTTCTATTTATTTGGCCATTTTCAAATCTGTACAACTGATAGCATATGTAGTATAATCTGAACTGGTTCCCACTGGAATTGTATTTTGCTCACTGCTTTCCTTAAACAGTCTCTGAAGCTGATTGTAAAACACACTGAACATTTTATTTTTGTGGGTTTGTTTGTTTTTTGGTGGTTTTGTTTTTAGTTTTTTTCAGGCATGATTATCTTGCAAAATGTTCTGCACTTCCTTTTCCAGAATAGGCTGAAAAGTCTGACAAGTCTCATCTCACGCTTTCTTCTCCCCTTCCCCATCCCAAACTTTCAGCTATTGCCTAAGACTGTGACTTAACAGGGAAGTTCAGAGGAGTATGACAAAATCAATAACACACACCCAATTAAAATAGATCCAAGTTATATGGTGAATAACTTTATCTTACAACAGTGAGGGTGTATTCCCATGCAATGACTGAGGGACTGGATCTTTTGTGGCAGATGAAGTGCCGCTAACACAACTTGTGTAGCCATTTAGACTTAATAAATCTCTAAGTAAAGTTTTAGCTGAGTTTGATTGGACTTACTTTAATTGAACAAAATTACTCTTCATTTCAAAGTCACAATTCATTAAACACCCAAAAAGGTGGAAAATCATTTTGCACTACAATGTATCACTTCATCCCCCAAAGACTTCGTAGCACATCCAGCCATTGCAGGGAGTTGAAGAGGGGCATCCCACCCACAGAAAAGCAAACAGCTGGATTGAATGCACTCTGAAGAAGGAGGGCTTTGAAACATCATGTGAAACTGAGGAAAACAACAAGTACTTCCTACTAGATGTCTAGCCTGAGACTTGAGAAGCAGCTTCCCCTATCCTAACTTAATTTTTCCTGAAATAAACATCAAACCAACAGGTTTTGAACACATCTATATAGTATCTGCCAAGATGAAAAGCTAATAGATCCCAACAGGCATGGCTGCTTGATCAGCAAGGTTATTTTGTGCTTTATTCTGCTGGGCTTTGCAAGTGCTCCTTTACTGAACCGTGGTGTAATTATTGCTTGCAGGAAAGAGTTTGTTCAGTTCCCAGCCTTGTGCTGACAGCAGCTTGCAGCCCTGTGCTTTCACAGCTCAGCAGAATCTGCCCCATTAGAATAGAGGCAGTGACAGGCAGCTGTAACCACAATATTGACCAGCCCTGCTTACCCATCATCTAGATGGGCAACATACTGGTTCAGTTCCAAGAAGCCTCCCAAGGAAAACAATGACTGTGAAACAAATCCAGTTCCCCTGCTCATTTGTTTCTCACTTGCTGCTTCAAGGCAGCTTCACAGCACAACCCTGCTATGCCTTTTTGCCAAAGGGTCCTCACAGTGGTCCTGTAGCTTTTGGTGCAGGGAAAACTGCTGCTTGAGGAAGCTCACTATCTCGTGTACTGGCAATACAGCTTTATCAAAGTGAAGCAGCTTAGAATGGCAGATTTAAACAAGACACACCAGGACAGCACACAAACCAAGGGAAAATTTACCTTTTACCAACCTGGTTTAGAAACTTCTGATATGCACCTTTGCTTTCTTAAATACATTGCATTTACAATTATGTATACTCTCACACCTGCATTCACCCAACAAGACCAGTTACCCTGGAGAGAATATGTAAGTGTGTCTCTAGTGAGTAAGTGTTATTCCTCACAGCTCTTCACATTTGTTACCTCCTGCTCAGCAGAGGTGTTGGGCATTCCTGACCCTGGGGAACACATAGCAGGTCAACATGAAGAGAAAATAATGGCATCAAATATAGCGTTGTTACCATTTACTTAATTTCAATTTTTTTCTGTTCCTTTCATACAAATTCATGTTAGTTCCAGAATGCAAGTTTTGGGTTTTAAAATAAATTGGGGAGTTGTGTCCTGATTATGTCTAACATAATAGGCAGGTGAATTGCTCTGTGTTAGATCTTGCTTCTCCACAACAACTGGCTAAGCCCACATGTCAATCTTTTAGAATGACACAGATAAGATGAGCTAACTAGAAGCAGCTTTATTGTATTATTTGAGATAAATAGCTGTGGAATATTTAAAGTTAATCTTGAGTTAAAATTAGGCATCTAAATCAGTACTCAGTCTTGTCAGTTGCCACAGTAGTGCCAGAATACCTTTATGTATAGCTCTCCAAAAGTCAGTTGCTCTGCTTAGCATTTTAGGGGGCATACTGAATTTGATGGGAAAGTATACATTCAGGATATTCTTGTGAGAAAAAGTGACTAAAGAATGCCAATCTCCACTGATCTTATTGTAGGCCGTGCTCTTAAATCACTCTCAAGCTTTGAAAATTCATTTGCATTTTGGACATCCAAATTTGAGAGATTTGTCTCAAATGTGGAGGCTGTGGAGGCAAAAAGACCAAGTATCATTAAATTCTTTAGATATCAAATTGTAATTAAAGGTTAGGGGGACAGAGGGGCATTTTTAGGCTTTTTTTTTTTAGATCAGTGGGTTTTATTTTGCTTCCCCTTGGGAACAAATTGCCTATATTTAAAATCAAGTTTTTATGGGGAAGAGTTTAGTTGTGAATGAATACAGCTGTCCATACATCTGTAAACATGGACTAAACATCTGTACATACAATTGTTAAAGTCACTATAGTTCTAAAAATTATTTAATAATTAAATATAAAATGGATCAGTAAAAAGCAATAAACTGCACAATGAAAAAGTGTGTTGCCATGTGAGTATTATTTGAATAGAGTCTTGCTCTGAATTAATCAGCAAAACTTCCCCTGAGCTGCACAGAGGCTCTGTGTAAATAAGCAGTTAAAATCATGTACTCTTTTCTCTAGTACAACAAGTTAAATTGTATAGAACAGTGAAATCAAACCTTCTTGTCTCCTCAGAAAGCAGTTTATTAAGTTTAAGGTCTAACTTAAACCCCGTTAGCTATGGTGCAACACTATGGCTACAGAAGTACAATAGTATAATTGTAATGTGGTCCAAATATAGAAGGCATTGAAATATCTTTTTAACCAACCAGTTCCTGCCACAAAAATACACTGCAGCTTCAGTGGCAGTGAAGATACAAGCATTAAAATTGACTACACAGTTGAGGCCTGTTGTGCAGTTGCTGCTCTCACACGCATTCACTTGACAGGCGGGTGCTGCCTGACAGGCTTTGCAGGGATTCTTGGGCTCTCCCCAGAGCTGCCACCACCACTGTGAGGTCCTGCATCCTCTCCTGCAGTCCCTGAACCCAGTTTAGTTCCTGCCAGAGGGTTTTCCCCAACACCAAGAAGCAGAATAATCCCTAGAAACAGGTAGTTGCCTCTCCTTGTACTCACCCCAGCTCCTCAGCCATAGCAAGGGTGGCAGACATGACCATTCAGCTGGAGGTCAGTAATGCCCAGAGAAGCAAGCAGAGGGGTTTCACTGCTCCTGCTTCCCTTCCTGTGAAGGGTGGGGACAAAGTTTGCTTCTTAAGGAACTACTAGAAATTTGCTTCTGTATTTGACTTTCAAAGGCTGTTATAGACAGGGCAAAATTTGCGTAACACCACCTTATTCTCACAAACAAACATGTTTTTTTGAAGTGAGGTGGAAGTTTTAGGTATTACTTTAAGAGTTTGAAATTCTCAAAAGCATATGAGAAAACCTGCTCCAGAAGCTATAGCATGATAATAATATTCATAATATATACATATCTAGACAAAATTAATACAAGATGAGATGACACTTTCACCACAGCAGGGAGACTCAAGAAAAGAACTTGAATATGGATCAAGGCTTTCTGTACTTAATAGGGAAACTCAGGTCCATGTGGTGCTGAAGACGTTTACCTCAGATTGAGATTAAAAAATTCTGTGATCGGGATAAGCTCATATAATGCAATTAATTCCTCCAAATTAGGAATAACTAGAAATCACACTAAGACCCCTAAGCTTTTTTTTTTCTTCTTCTTCTTCTTTTCTTACAGTAGTAGTTATATACTACCGCCTTAAGGAAAGCACTTTTTCTTCTTTAAAACCTAGTTTTAACACTGCTGTAAGTGCTGTGGGCGTATTTGAATCTTCACATTCAAATACTTTCAAATGTGGGAGTTGCATCCACAAGTCCTGTTTGGGGAACATGCATTTTTTTCTCACATTATTTTTCTCTGTGTAGTATTAAAGGATTCACCTAACCCTTCATGAGAGACAAGTATTGGAGGACACCAGTAATGACAAATGGGATGCAATTAGCATGGCACTTTCCTAGTTTAATTGTTCTTTACTTTCTTGAAAGCTATAAAAATTCCAAAAGTTCACACAAACAAGTTTTTATTGCATTGCACAAACCCAAACACAAGCAGGCTGAGGTTCAAACAACAGTTCACAATTTTTAGCAACACTGGGAGAAGTTAATAGTACTTCTGATATCACCAAGCAAGGAAGAGATCCAATAACCAAAAATTGTTCAGGGACAAAATCTTCAGACGGATAAAACACTTGGACACTGAAACAGAACTGCTTTCTTAAGTGCTGAAGATGTCATTGCTATCCTTACAACATTGTTAAACTTAAAAAGAGATAATAAGACATGCACTTGCCTTCCCCTGAGCTCTACCCTTAACAGGGACAGCCTAGCTCCCCACAGGGCACTTGAAAATCTTAGATGGATTCAAATGTCTACAAACAAGACAACATTCACAGAAGTATATTTTTTTTTTTATGAGAAAACTCATTTGATCCTCCAGCCAGAAAAAATTCTGGCAAGTGATATAAAATCCATCATGGAAGAGACCAGGAGGCAAAGGGCACAAAAAATTGAAGGCCTGGTCCTAGGGGAGAGGTGAAAGATGGGCTAGTCACATTCTTCTTGGTTGGGCAAGACATGTTTGCAGATATGATATCTAAAACATTCTCCTCAGTTGTTCCCTGTTTCTGTCTTCCACCTCAATAATTTCCATAACAAGTGGCTGGTCAGGATTCTTTTTTCAGCATCTTTTTGCCCTTCCACATCCTGCCATCCTTTTCCCTGAGATCCAGACATGATTTCTTGTTCATTTGTATAAGCAACATACTTTGCAAGGAGGTACAAACATTATTGATTACAGAGGTCAGCTCCTTTCCAAAGCTACGAACATTCTCTTAATCACTGTTTGAGAAATAATTAAATTTAAATAACATTATCATAATACTTTCCTTCTATATAAACCTTTTACCTAATAATCTCAGAGGGCTTTGTCATGATGAATATTGTTACCTTTGGAAGACTTGATAATAAATTTGGTTTATGAAAATTTAGGAATAAAGATTAGAAACACAAATTGTACTCCCTGAGTCTAGTTACTGCCATCCTATGCCTTTCCCTTTATGGTGCCTAAAAAATTTGAGAGAAAAATACTATTTTCTCTGCTAGACCAATTCAGCCCATATTTTGCTAATAGTTCCTGTAAGGCACTGTGCAGATATCAGGCCAAAGGAAACCATACCAAGTTAAGATTAAAAAATTACAGCAAAGACAAATCCATATTTTGCAGAATTAACAGCCTTTGAGATTTTCAAGCACATAATATCAGCCAAATGAAGACCCTGCTTCAGAACGAATCCAAATCTTAGTCAGAGACACCTAAGGTTGTGCTGAAATGCCTCTTCTTTCAGAGAACAGTGATTTGAATGGAAGCTCAGCACTTCCCTGACCGCAGGCCAACATGAATCCAGCCCCTGGGTCCTTTCCTATGGGAACAGTAGGCAGAGAGACCCTTTTCAAAAGAGGTCAGCCTTTGAAACACAAACTGACCTTCAGCAACCAAGACTCCATTCTCCTTTGCAGGCTTTGTGCACTCTATTAGAAAGCAATGCAATGAGTAATATTTTAATTCTAATCTGCTAAACGTCCTTAAAAGTCTGAAGTTGTTCCTGTTCTCACTAAAAGACAGGAACTGAGCATGTTTGAGAGAAACAACTGTCCCTCAGCTCCTCTTCCTCTGCATATCCCACTTACACTTCTGCTACCAAACCAAATCCATTTTTAGTGCATAAGAGTAATTTTGACAGTCAGAAGTAGAAAATATAAGCTCCCTGAATGTTTCAGGGAAATTTTTTGTGGTCCAAAAGGATCCAGGCTGCTGCGCATGCAGCTTTCTGCCATTTCTCTGGGGTGCAGCTACTTGCAGGAGAGGGAGAGCAGGGAATAGGCTTCTACTGTTGTCGCTTCCATCAGAGAGAAGAAAAGCAAAGGGAATCTAATGGAAAGGATGCTCTTGAGGGGGTCAAAGTCCCACAGTCCAGTCTAGGATCCAGACTTGTATCCAGCTACTACAGTCAAAACTCCAACCCTAAATAAAGATAGCCTTTCTTTCCTGGTCATGTAAAGGGGAGCTGTTTAGTTAAGCCCCACATCATAAACACATTGTGATATGCAATAAGAGTAGGAATTTTCCCTGCAAGAGCATCTCCTTTTTTTATGGAGACTAATAGGTGAGAAAATGTAAAATCTTTAAGTTTCACTTCAAATTGAGTGACAGAGTTTTCTAAATCAATATTGGTGCCCTCAAATCTCAGACAAAAAAAAATCTCTCAAAGGAAGAGAATGATTGCACTCATCATTCTAGCCATCAAAGTTATTTTGATCAAGTCTGTGTGTATTTTTAATAACGATTTTCCTTCTCCCCCAAAGTCTTGTTATTCACTTGAAGGCAAAATTATACAAAAAGAGGAGCAACTTTCTGAAAAAGTGTAAGAACCTCTGAGACAAGATCAAACAGTATTTTGTCAGCTCAGGATCTTGAAATGTATGTGTGACAGAAGGCACTTGGAGCATGGCTCTTCACAAAACAAGTAGTTTTAAAATATTTATTTTAACAACATATAACAGTGGCAAGACTAAAAAAATCACAGTTTACTCTCTCTTTGCCATCTTTAAAAGTTATTATTGTGAAGATATATCTATATTCATGGCATTCATGTCCTAGTGTGAACAGATGGAAAAGACTTCCTCAGTGCTATGAAAAGCCTCAGAAAGAACTACATTTTGAACTCAACAATTCTCTCAAAATGTTTCATATATCATCTAAGTCATCCTGAGATTTTCACAAGAAACCTCTGCCAAACCACTTGAAATCACAAAGAGTAGAGAGCAAACATTCTGACTAACAGTTTCATCACACTAGGCTTGGAGCACTCTTCCAAGTGCTAAGCAGTGTTTGTTTTAAAACAAACTTTTTTTTTTTTTTTTTAATTCTGAGAAGTGTTGCTTAGAATTTATCACAAGATATCTTTTGGATTTAGAATACATGCTAATAAAGCCTTTCCAAAATTGCAGTACTTTTGCCTATAGCACAGGCAAAGCTATTGATAAGGCATATGTTCTAAAGGAGGAATCTGCCTAATAGGAAACAACAAAGAGCCACTACACACAGATCGGTGACATCATTATTTCAAACAGTGACTGCACTTAAGGGGTTGAGACTGTTGGTCATGCATCACACAGTTACATTTACAGCTGCATTTATACACTGGTAATTCATATATGTATTTGAATATTTAATGCATAATTGCTATTCTCTGAAATATGACTAAAATGAAAATGAAATACCACAAGTTGTATCAGAAACTTTTTACCTAACTTTATTATTACTCAATATTCTACTGTATGATTTCACAATCATAAAGCATAGGCCTCTTGAAATGAAATTCTGCATAAAGTTCACTCAAGCTCTTTAAGATCAACAATGGTATAATGGAGATCGGAATCTGATCTGTAAGACTTAGACAGAAAAGAGTTGCACCAGCAGCAACCTCCTCACAGACTGTCAAAGGAAATGGGAAAATGGGAAGTTTTTATATTACCCTGTATGAGAATGGAGCACAGTTTCCTCTTTAAAACATTTACACCACTTTGTGTATTTGGTATGAACCTAAATTCAGAATAACATCACTAACCAAGAAGAAAAATAATTTTACACCCATTTGTGCTTATAAGCAAGCTTATAAATTTAAACCATTTCTCACATTTCTCAAACACTAAACCAAAAGGGCAGTTTTTAGCTATAGTGCCATACAGATTTTAACTGTAAAACACAATTGTATTTACTACGATGGTTAGAAAATAATAATATTTACTTGGGAGAAATCACCAAGGCAAAATGACACCATAGAAAAAACACACATCATTCACTCTTTGAAGACAACTTCTCTAATATCCTAATAGCTAATATCTAATATCCTTCTTCTCCTATTCTTTATCAAAAGCCATTCTAATTAAGTACCTCAACAGTTATATCAACATTTTACAACAGCATTTACACTAGAAAGAAACAGAACAGTGAAGATTCCATTTCTGATTTCAGAAAAAAAAAAAAAAAAGAAAACTCAAACTCTCAAGTACAATTTTGCAGATCAGAAAGATATTTTTATGGATTCAAAATAATAAATTTTCTCTTTACTGCAATGCCACCAAAACAGGGAGAGAAAACTGTCTCTAAACTGTCTCCATTAGTATGCAAATAATGTCATGTGCATGTGACACATGATGTCAGGAATTCTATTTCATTTCTTACAGCTGAAGGAACAGAATATAGGTGCTGTTGCTACAATAGTATTTGAAGCAGAGTTATACATACCTGCCCATACCAACTGTATTCCAGCATTGTAACCTCAGTGAACACCAAGTCGTAGAAAACTCAAAGCAAACTCGTGAATACCAACAGTTTCATGTAAGACAAAGCCTGTGACTAGGCTGCTACTTTCCTTCTCAAGGGAGTGTGCTACACTCTACAACTTTTGCTCAGCCACCAGCACTGCTACAATCATAGCTTTGTTGAAGTGTTGTGCTCTTGCAGCTAAAACCTGTTGATAATGAACCTGAACCCATTATTTTGAGTCAATGAATTGAAAGAAATAGGGCAAAGAATGAAAGCCACAGGGCCAATTACCAGCATTCTTTGATGTATTACTTGCTAGCACCCACCAAATCACTTTGTGTCTTTGTCTTGATCCCCTCTGTTATTCATTAATTATTCTGGAAGGGTTAGAGTTCAGATAGCTAATTGCACAGACAGTCTTACTTGGTGGGGATTCTCCCTACACTGACACTTTCCCCAGCTGTGCCCAGCCACCTTGCATTATGCCAATTAATCCAATTCTTGGCATTTTTTGTACAGTCCTCCAGGTTCTTTTAAAGCTTTGCTTAAAATGTTTTTCTCAGGCTTGTAAACAGAGACTGAAGAAGGTTTGTGAACTGGACAGATAATGTTTACAAGTGTCTTGTTCATTCTTTGTGGAGGTCACAGGCCCTAGTGACCCTGTTTTCCTCCCCAAATGCCTGTCACTTTATTTACAAGCATGGGGTCTAGTACTCTTTTTGCATTTGTAGAAATAAGAATTATTTTTCAATATTTAATTTTCATTTTCATTTTTTTCCTGCCCTTACCCACTCTTCACTTTTGTCAAAAGTGATCTTTGTTAAATTGAGAGGTAGATATCACTTTACATATGAAGAGACAATTTCTAGGATAATATTCTTCTAGTTAACAAAAGGAAAATACCTCATTTCTTTGTTCCTCTTAGTGCTAGGAATATTTCCATGTACAAAATTTTATAACAAAGATGGAATGAATTTTAATAATGAGAATACAAAAAAGGGAAATAAAAGCTTCTGTTCTGTGAGGTCAAAGCTCAGGTTCCTGTTCACAAACAGAACTGTTAATGGGCTTCAAATTCTAGAAAAACGCAACTTAGGACTCTTCGTTTTCACGCAAAATGGGAAAGATTATGTCAGTTTCCTTGGTTTGGCCACTCATTATATGTTTGTTATTCTCCTGCCACAGACACCTACATTCCTGCTCCTACAAGCCTAGGAAATTAGTTAGTTGGGACTATAGTTTGGGCCACAAGTCGGAAGGGACGGAGTTAGGACCAAGCCTATTCACAGTTAGACATACCCTGTTTTCTGGGGTAGTTACACTGCAGGCAACTTTAGATCCTCATGAACACTTCCAGTGTCTGGGAACAGTGTAATCAATGGCTTTACTTGAAAAGTTGGAAGGTAAAGAAAAGAGGTAAAACTAGGTCCTCTGAGAGTACTGTGAGATGAAGTAGGCACGGGCAAGAAGCCCTTTAAGAAAGCAGTCACTGAAATAACCAGGAAATAGCAGCCACAGAGAACACCCTCTAATTATCTTAAATTATTATTAGCAGTACCTAAGTAATTATCCAACTATGTAATTATTCTTTTTCAGAGACACCAGTTAGCTAATAAAATTGTACTGGAGACCTAAAAGAGCATACTAAAAATTTATCCCAGGAATGTCACCCTCAAATTACCCTGAACAGATAATGCAATGAGTTAAATGTGAATGCTGAAGTTCGAGGTAGGGAGGAAAAAAATAAGGTTTTGTAATAAATCTATTTTAAAAAAATTAGCACTGTTTTAGCACTTCAGGTGATCTGACTGCTAATCTCCATTTGCAGTAAGAGAAATCCAATATCCTTCAAGCAACCAGGTCAAAAGAACAGTTCAATAATTACGGGAGTCTTACATTAGAATCTGTAAAACACCCAGGAGCATAGGTTAGTTGAGGAAGATTAAAGAAAGAAAGTTTGTTTATAGATTTCATTTTTCTGCCATAAGAATCTAAATAAGCTTAAGATGGTGCTTCTTTCCATGTACAAAGTCCAAAGAGAAAGTTATTAATCACAGTTCTGTGTGACAAGTTATACTTTGCATATATATTCAGAACCACTCAAGCTCCATCTTCAGGTGAACAATGTACAAAATATTTCTGTTAGTCTAAACAAAATACAATCTCTGACCACACTCCATAGACTGACCTGTTGACTGGACTAACACAAAACTCATCATCCATGAATTCAGACCTATTAAGTGTTCTATTTAAACTTGGTTTTGATTACCTCTTTTAGCATCAAAACTAAAACCAGAGAGGTCTGTGAAGTAATTAATTTTTCATAGTTGTGTCCATGCTGAAAATATGGAATTTTCACACTCCGTAACTTGAGTTTTTCCTCATTAAGCATAGCCTGAAAGTAAGGATTTTTCTCATTAATATGTAATTCAGGTAAAGCAGGTATAAATTCATTTCTCTTCGAAGTACTGTAATTTTTAACATCTGAAAGTTAAGATAGTTTATACAAATAGGAGAATGCTATCTAACTCTAAAGCAGAAGTGTACTTTACATCAGTGGTGCAGAGTTGGGTTTGTGATACTATAGTCAAAAATTCAACAGACTAAAACATTCCCAAATAATTATTCCTTAAAAAAGAGATTTACGATAATCCATTAACCTCCAAAATTGGTTTTGTAAAATCCAGCCTCCAAATTCTGCATCTCTTGATAATGCTGAACATATCACATAAATGGGGGAGCCACTATATATTGTGTTACCAGGAGCTGCGCTGAGGAGAATTTTCACCAGGCAGAGGAGGGTAGGAAGACCCCTGGTCCTCTGGGATCTTACCTCAGAATGCTGCTCACAGAAGACTAGACATATTCCAGCATGTGGCTGGTGTCTCCCAGTAGTTTCTCTTCCCTCACTTGAAAAATATATCTGGCATGATTACTTACAATGCTGTTAAATTGAGGCAATATTTGGAGGGACATGTGATCACACTAACTTGATACCTCACTCAGCTGGAACCCATCACAGCATTTAAAGGAGACATGAAAATAAGCCATTCTGGGCAAGACAGTGGAGAATTTGCAGTTTCAGTGTACAAGATAATTTCTATATGTCAGTTTTCTAAATTTTAAGTATTCCTTTTCTACACTGAAGAAGCCAATTAAATTTACTTTGTACAGTGTTCTAATTTTTCAGGCAGATTTCATTATTACAGGAATATTTCAGGACTTTCCAGAACCCCCAATCCCACTCATTGAAGTGATTCCCAGAGTCAAGAATAGCCCTTTATTTCAGAGAACTGAGAAATTTTTGTTTTAGATATAGCTCCAACTATTTTTTTTAATGCAGAAAATTAAAATATCATCAACAGTATTTAAACAAACATACAACTTCAGTAGATGCATTGAATGATTACTACTATGCTTTCCACTTTTTTTCTATACTGCTGGATTTGACATTGAAACTTTCAAAGTTTAAGATGTGCTTTCTGTCAATAAAGTCTTTTAAAGCTGTAAGGCCCTTAAGGAAGTGGTTTGCTATGTGTGTATAATGTTTTGCACACTGGGGCACTGATAGGGTGGAACAAATCAGAACCATCCAATAACTTTTGACTACAACCTGTTACAGTTACAGCAAAGGCTTCTGAAAATGCTCTGTTGCTGAGATCAATATCAGCTCCTTACAACTTCCACAGGAGCAGCCCAGTGCAAAGGTCTGACAGAAGTCCCATATCATGCGTAGTAGCTAAGCTTGGAAGTCTTCTAGATTCCTTTCTCTATGTCCAAACCTGTATGAAATGTGAATTATTTTCTCCCTGAGTAATCAGGAGTAACCGGAACTAATATTATTACAGCTTACAGATTAATATTCAACTTCTACATTAGAACACTAATAACAGGCCACCAAGAACCATGACATAAGCTGAACTTGCACTAGATATGGAATACAGCAGGGAACAGAAATAGGAATTGATTGCCTACAAGAACAATTGATTTGAGCTTGAAAAAGAGCACAAACAGCAGCAAAACTGCTTAGAGAAAATGTAGCTACTCTCAACTAGATTTTTAACTTTATGTAAAATATGTTGCCCTGGCAGACTTAAACCTGAGCATCTGAACCCTGTAAGAGCTGAACATCATCAATCTAAAAACCCCCTGTTTTTCCAAAGTGGAAACAAGTGAGATCTCTTGTCAGTAATGTGATAAATAAAATATATAAAAGGTTCTATCAAACTACTTCTTAATTCCATTTAAAATACTGCAGTCCAAGGCCAGCTGTGTGTTAAATACAGCAAGATTGATTCGGAAATTAGTCACATTAATTCATCTTTCTATTTCAGTAATACAATTCAGAAATTGAGCTTCTTCCCTGGGAATTGCATCTTATTTTAGACCTTCTCTCTTTTCTAGTAAGCAGGATATCATTTTTAAACAGTAGAAAAAACCTATTGTTCTCATTTTAAATTACTGGTATTGATTGGGAGCTTTGCCTGAATAATAAGTACAGGAATGATGATAACCTTCATCATCACCATCATCATCATCATCTATATTATACATTTTCCATGAACTTTTCTGCACTGAACAGGACTTCACTGAAGTAGATAAGGGACCTCAAGTGTTCAGATGAAAAGGGTATCTATTTTCAGACGTGAAACATTGTAAGCTTAGCAAAAAAGTAGAAAACCTGGTTCAAAATTCAACATACCAGTCAAAAGTATTGATTTGTTACACTACCATAAAAACCTGTGGTGCAAAAATAGACACAGAGGATCAGCCTCAACATGAGGGTGAGCTGAAGAAGTATGATAAATAAAATGTTGCAGTAGTGTTTCTTATCATGAGAATTTTACATAGACATAGTATGATTTGAATGTTCCATATGAACAAGCTTTCCATGAATAATGAAACCAATAAACTGCTGTTTCCTGCAGATTTCTGTAATATTTCCCTTAAAGCTTTCTCTCCTAAGACTCCAAGTTACACAGTTTTGGATTGTTTTTCATGATCACTGCACTGCACCTTGCAAGAGGTGATCACATCTTCTGCCAAGGAAGGGAGCTTTCAGCACACAGGCTCCTAAGCCCATATGAGCCTGAGCATCCCCACTCATCTGCTGCCATTGTTCATTGTTCTGTGGACTCATTAAGAGCTATCTTTTCCCATTGTACAGTTCATGCTTTTTTCCCTTTCTGCCTGTGGATTTCCATGACACCTCAAGGCAGTTCCATTGAAACTGGACTGCAGGATCAAAAACATTGAGATGGAAGGAAAGGAGGGTTTATGAGGAGCAAACAGATGGCAGCTGCCATCAAAACATGCCACATTTCTTTAGGAAGCTATGTCAAAAATGATCAAATATTGTTGCCTTGGGAAAGTGATGGATGTCACTTTGAAACTGAACTTCCTGAAACACTGCTTCACTCTGAGGAGTATTCAAAAAGTTTTTATCTGTTGAATACAGAGCAACCTAAGGAAACATTCACCCTATAGGAGATAACAAGAAAATCTGGATTTCTCCAGTATACCTCCTTAGTAAAAAAAAATCAAATATAGTTATTGAATCTGAGTTTGCAAGAATTTTAGGAGGTTTTACCCAAAATCCAAAATTCTCAACTGATTTCAGAGAAGTTACAAAGTCACAATAGTATCCTTTGAATCTCAGAAAAACTACAAGACCTCACATCTACAATGATGTGAAGATGAGACAATACAGAAGGAATAATGCTCTTGCTCTTTCAACAAACATTATTTTTTTAAAATATTGTATTTTCTCATAATGTGAAGAACTCTTGTGAAACAACTCTCCAATTTTAATATTAACTGAAAGGTAAAAACCAGATATGATAGGGGGTATAACTTCATTTGGTTTAATATGTAGTAAATAGCACATATCGCAGATAGAAAAGGATTTAGGAAAGGGCATGTAAAGGAGAAAAAAACTGATCAGGTAAAACTGATACTAAAAATACTGGAGGGGAGAAAATATAAAACCTTTTGAAAATCAGACCTGAATCTACCCTGAGTCTACCCTGAAGTGTATTTCAAGCAGTTGTATAGAAGACCCAATCTTTCTTTTAAGTTTCTGAAGTCTTAGGATTTTCTCAAATTATACCATAAGTGCCTTGTATGATCTAGTTTCTGACGAATATCTAATAATTGAAATTGCAGTGACTTGCCTACTGAAAGAAATTGAATTACAAATGTGTACTGTATTTTTTGAAGTCTTGAAGAGCATCATTTAATATTCCACCTTGGCATATTCCCTTTTCAGTGAGTATTTCAGAAATACTTCCTGAAAGAACTAACACAAATTATGAACTTAAGAGCCACAAACTAATCCAGCAAACTGAGTCACTGCATACTGCCAACATTGACAGCAAGGAAGCTGCATAAAAGAACATGCTTATATTTGGAGGAACAACATGAAGTTATAAAGAAAACCCACATTCATCCTCCAAATGTGAAAGAAGTAACTGTAGAAAAAATAATTGGTAGTGAACTTCAGATTAAGTAAATAAATATTGTTGACACGTTTGAGAGTTTAGGTATTACTGATGAAAAGCAGAAATAATATACTCATCTGTTTGCTATATAATTTGGCACTCACAACTGAAATCATGGAGACTGCATTTCCTAGTCATAAAGGCATTTTTGGGGATATCAGATTAATGTGCCTTATCTAAGCATCTGATCTAGGCACATTTTATCTAAGAGTTTAGTTTTTAATGTCTGTCTTCTAAAACTGTAACCAGTGGCTCAATTATAGTCACTAGAATTCTTTTTTCAAGTAACAGTGCAAATGTAATAAACAGTGTATCGCAACTACCTTAACAGTAGTCGTAGTCTGCTTGTCTGTTTGATTACCAGGTGCTCATTTCTGCAATGAAACTGTTGATCCATTATGAATAACAAGAGATTAGACTCTTAGGGAGCAGGCATTTGGGAGCACTAGTTCAGTGCTTTTGTGCATGTTGATGGGGTCGTATTCAGTGGAGTGACAATGGACCACTCCTCACAGCATTTGACCTTTATATAAGCTTCCACACAGACACATAGAATGTCTTTTAAGCAGGTATAGCTATGCTTACAGGGAGTCATTGGTTTATTTATATATTAAGTATACCAAATTATCAGGGGAAAAAAGGCTTGAAAAGAGCCTACTCCTTCTAGTAAATTCTCTTATTATTTTTGAGAATAAAGTCCAGTTAAGCCTCATTTCCTTCAAGTCTGTTTTCCACGAATAAGGTTTTTAGTATTGTGGAGTTTTCTGAATCAATGGGCATAGTGCAGAAAAAGATATTCCTATCTGCAGCTTTTAGAAGCAATACTGCTGCTATCACAAGAGTGGCCCATTAACTGGAGCACAGCAGAGAGGGAATCACTTCTGAAATGTCATCAGCAGCTCTTTTGGTAGAAACTGTGTTTAAAATTGCCCTGTACACACTGAAGCCTGACTTGATATAAAGATTTCAAATAAGAGGATAGAAAAGGTTTGTGGGTTTGTTTGGGGGTTTTTCACTTTACATATGCTCAATTTTATTCAAAAAGACACAGGGCTCTAAAGATCTGGATTCCCCTTGCCTATGTTCCAAAATAGTACCTTCCATAGCATGGTTTTTTAATAACCTTTTAAGTACAAAATCAGTGGATTGTCTGGTCAAACCAAGTCTCTTGAAAGTATCACTGGAATGCTTTCAAAATGTTTTCACAGCCATATTTCTATCTGAACACAGAATGATTCTTCATGTAACCCTAAAAATTCTGCTTTTGTAGACTGAAAGTAAACCTCAATAAAGTCAAAAAGCCATCAATGAGCTTTGAAATTGGTCCCAGGTCTTTTGGCTTGCAGGTGGCAATCCTTAGCCAACCTGCAGGGAAGTGATATTTGTTTTACTGCAGAACTACTGTAGAAAAATTTAACATTGTGGATACTCCAGATAGTTAACACACAACATCTAATATTAAATATTTTGTGTTAGATATCGGAAGACATCACATTACTAATTCATCTTCTCCTACTTCTACCAGTGGTCAGTGTAAGATGAGCACAGTTTCAGGCAGGTCATAAAGTTGTCTATATCAATATCCTAAAAGATGCTTTGGCATCTGACAGTCATTTGGAGAGCAGAATCTGTTGTAATCCTGCTGTGAAAGAATGAAACGCACATCACTGACTTGAAGGGGAGAAAAGACTTCATGCTTTACTTGGCTATAAGAGAAGTGGACTGTCTCTAGAGGAAGATCATCTGGGTTGCAAGAAGAATAGCTCAGTGGTTACCTGTTACACAAAGACATTAAAGACTCAGGTGCAATTTCCTACCTGAACTTGAGTCCCTGGATAATTTTGAGCATTCATCACAAGTCACATTCATCTCTGAGAGGTAGTTTTCTAGTCTACATTATGAAAAAGTCTGTCTTTTGCACAAAGAGAAAGAAAGGGAAAGGATCTCCAGAAAGTGAATCACTTTCAGATACCCCTGGGAGACTTCATATAGAAACAGGATTTTTTTTTTTCATTCCTCTGGACACACTGGTCTCTTATGGTTCATCACAGAAGGAGACTTGGGCAACTAACTTTATTTAGATGCCTATTATTTACATGACTAAAAAGCTGGATCCATGTAGGCATTTATGGAAGCTAAACCTTATACTATGAGGAAATGAATTTTTGTCTCTGCATCTTAAATTTTTTACCTGCAAAATGTGGCACCTTTCTCACAGTCTTACTGTGGGGGTGAAACATTATAATTTATATGATATTGTCAAAATGCCAGAGGAGGCCAGAAAATTGCTTAACATAAATACATATAAAAGGATGCTGGAGTCAATAACCCCCAATCCCCAAAAGGTATGAACTGAATACTTGTATTCAAATCTTGTTGGCATTTTTACTAACTGAAGAAAAAATCTAGACAGGGAAGTAATCTTGGAGTTTGAGTGAACTAGATGATCCTTCAAGCACTATGTATGAAACATATTTTAACTATCAGTATTGTCATTTAAGCCACAAAATCCACATTTTCAGTAGTGCAAAGTGGATGACATTGCTTATTTGTATTCAGTTCCATTGAATTTCTCAAGGCAAAATTCTCACTAAGCCAGCTGGAGGTTGTAGTAACAACATTTTTTCATTCTCTCTGTATTAGATACCATAGCTTATCTCAAGACCTAATGCAATCTATTTTTTAATTATTCACACCCTTTATTCTGTAACTATAGTCTGCCTCTTTCAATATTAAAAAGGCAGGACACAGTTCAATTATTAATGGTCCAGATATGAACAAAAAGAGGAGTTTGTTCTTAAGAAATATATCTATGATTTGTAACAGCACTAATGAAAGTTATAAGCTTATATTTATCATGTAGTTCCAACCTAGTATTAGTTTCATAATCTTTTGCCAGAAAAAAATGAAGAGGAAAAAAAAAAAGAAACCTTTTGTTTGCTTTAGAAAGAAATTGAGTTTTCTTCTGCATAAGGAATTGACTGCAACTACAGTTGTGTCAATGCACCTCACAAAGTTACCAGACCTTCACAGAGCCACCTTTGGTCTGAACTTGCAAGGTCTTTGAATGTAACAAACTCTGAAGTAAATTAATATAAAATATAAATGGAAAAAATTGTAAATAAATAAAAAAACCTTTGATTATCTGTACATTTGTCTGAAATCACAGTACACAGAGCAAGTGTTTAGAATCAAATATCTCACTTCGGAACCAGATTTTCTACCATTGCTAGTTATACATTTTTGTCAATTTTCCAGTTTAGACTATCTTCAAGGTTCCTATGATGGAGAACACTTTCAGTAGAAAACATAATCGTTATCACAATTTTTCATCTCTAATGTAGAGTGGTGGAAATGCAGGATTTCAAGCTGTGTCCACTTTGCTCTGCTGTTTTCAGTGTTGTTCTCCCTGAGTTTTCATCTCTTCTTTGCTTTCATTCCATGTTTTGATCTCTGCTTGTTTACTCTGATTTCCAACATTACTTCTTATCAATTTTTTTCGTCTCAAGCACCTTTTTTTCCCATGAAGATACAAGATACAGTTCTGAAATGATTCCTGCATTCTGGTCTCCATCCAGTTTGATCTCAAATGATTGATTATAGCAGTCCCAAAGGTATAATAGTGAATATGCTCTATGGATATGATTAAAGACAGAGGCCATAATTTCCAATGCATAAAACTCAGAAAATCATACAAAATAAAACTTGGAGAAATTCTTTGTTAACTGGTGTTCCAAATACTGCTTAGTCAGGAATTGAAATTACTTCCAAAGCCACCAAGTCCATGGCCATTTTTCTTTTAATTTCTTAGACCTTTGAAAAAATTCACCATTTGTGTCTTTGAACAAATGTACAAATAAATGTCCTTGATTAGGGATCTGATATCAAAGGGATTGTCTTTGTCCTGGGTGGTCTTTGTCCTTATTTTCCATCATAAGCAATTAATCCACCATTGTGCGCATCTCTTATGAGATGTTCTGCTTTAAAGGCAGAGTCATTTAAAAAGTACTCAAATTCAAAACATCATCTAAAACTACAGTTATCTGCAAAAGGCTAAATGGAAGATTTGGAACAAAAAAGCTCCTGGGTTAGAATCTTGTATGCTGTATTAGCCTTGAGCAAAATTTTACAGTGCAGGTACTTAACCTACGAGGAAAATTTCATAATGGGAATACTGAGAAACCTGTGGCTATAACCAGTACTACTGGGGCCCAGTATAATATTTCATTTACATTTCTTACAAAGCAATTTTTGTCACTCTTGCTGCATGAATGAAAAATCTCATCCCATAGTCTCCAATTCACTACCCTCATGAACTCATAAAAAGGTCTTTTAACCACTGCTGTGATTTTCAAGTGGAAATAATAAAATGGCAAGAGTTAAATATTAATATTCAGTTCTTGCACTTTGCCTTTCTTTGATACCAATTACAACTTGAACTTCACCTAACTCAAAAAGACTGCAGACTTCTCTCAATTAGCAGTAATAGGATTAATACATAGCTTTGGAATTGAAGATTTAAATAGCAAAAAAAACCCCAAAAAACTTGGCAAATATACACTACATGTACCAAATTAATCTCAAAATAAATATGCAGCCTTGGGTGAAATAAGTGGAATGTGGAATGCTAGAGATGTGGGGGTTGTTGTGGCTTTTCTGCTCTCTTGACATCCTCTGCTGGTAGCATTACTTTGAAAACTATTGTGGCTGTAGGATAACAGTACCTTTTCTTCCTTATGTTTATGGACACTAGAAAGTTGCTGCCACTCACAACAGGTATTCCTCTTCATAGAGCACCAAAGCTACTTCTGTTCATTACACTTTTCTCCAATACCAGTTTCTATGGTTCTAAGTTTTAAGCAATATCACAGATTCAAATTATTGTATTCTAATAGCTGTCTGCTGAGAAAGGATAAAATACTGGGTGAAAAATGTTAGGTGGACAAACTACAGAAGTGAACAGCAGGCAACTGAATTTATGGAAGATAATTCTTGTGTTTTTTACTCCTGTTGAGTTGTTTGTTGTTTATTTTGTATTTGCATTTGATGGGCAATGATTGACTCCATTGTCCCTTCATTTTGAGTAACTACCTCTACATTGTATGATATAATGGCCCGAACTGAAGATGACTCTGCTTTAAGGTGTATATTTACTTCTGAAAAAAAATTCTGTCAAATCAAAAAATGCTGATGTCAGTTATAAAGATCTGTTTACATTCTTTTCTCAGGGGAAAATATGAGATATTTAATCATGTTTTACTGATCAAAGCTCATACAGCAGAACATGTGAAGTGTAACTAAACCAATACAGAACCAGCTGTGAGTCAGGACAGGTGGAAGTGACAAGTTTAGTTTTTTTATTTCCTTCTAACTAGTGGAGAAAACAAGACCAAGGCTGACCACAGGTTTCTGTTGACAATAACCATATGCTTCATTTCTGGAAAATGCACTTCAGGAAATACCAGAGAATGATGAAAGGTGCCTATTCAAAATAGTACAGGAAGATGCTACAGAGATTTGAAATGAGCATCAGTTGTTGCATATTTCAAAAGTTTGGCCCTAGAATAATGCCTGACAACAACAACAACAAAGAAGAGTAGTATCTTTCTAGGTAAAATTGATCACCAAGGAGGTTTGCTTTATTTTTAAGTTCACTAAAAAACGTATTTTCCTGGGAGTGCATATAGCAGCAATCATTATGAGGAAAGACTGTGTAGTCAAGATCACAACAGAGATCAATAAATGTTTAGAAGAATAATAAAAGGAGCAGAAACACCATGGTGGGAAAAGTGTGAGATCTCTTCAATCCCATTGGTGTCAGCCTCTCTTGTTTTGCTGGACTTGCAGGTAATCACAGACAAATCACAACATCTTGACACTATTGAATTATATTCCTATTTCTGTAGAGGCTATCTGAAGCTTCCATTAATTTAAATATGCTTGCCTCTCACTCCAACAAAAGAAGGTAACCCAAAATCAATTGATCTATATATTTTAAGAATTCAATCTTTTATTTGTAGCTCAAACTTTTAATGTCCTGCCTCTGAAAAAAAATATTACTTTCCCAAGTTTTGAAGTGCTGGTCTCCACAAGTTCTAGATCTTTGCTTAGAGAAAAATAATTATGGAAGCTAATTCAATTATAATATGGCTATTAAGTAACCTAATCTTGTTTGGTACTGCTCAGAAAACAGACAGGATCATCTGCCTCATGGTAAAAACATTGTGAACTTTGGGAGATGGTTGGAAGTAGTCTTGAAAGAATATATGAGATGCATTGCCACTGTTGCAGGGCCAGTAACTGGCAACGGAGATAAGCAAAATTCTCCCTCTACACAGATGGATCATAACATAGCTCACAGGTCTTCAGCATAGCCAAAATAAAAATCTCACTAAATTCTTCTCACTAAATTTGATTTAACATCTCTGTAATTTCCCCTTTATAAAGTAGAGAATCACCTAATAACCTTTTCCGATCTGTCCAGATACAGAAACGGCCAACACATGAAAAATATGGACTGTAGAAGTTGATCTGGACAGAACTGAAACCAATAAATCACACTTTGGTGAGCAGCAGAGAAGGATGGGATGAGCACACAGGCTCTAGCCATTTAGAGATGGTTGTCATTCTTTATGAAGATTAAGGACTTGTAGCTTTGCATTCCTATATTAATCCAAAGGCCAGCCATTGTACAAGCTGCCAGAGTATAGACTTCCAGACACTGCACTTTTGATCAGAGCCTTGAGCAAAATGAACTCCCATTTTTACACTGTACTTTTCTGGCTTTACTCCATTAATATGACATGGCAGATATGCAAAACTGACTTAAAATTTCTCTAGAAAACATTTGAGAACAAAAGGAACAACACTGAGCACAGTTGAAGAGAACTCTGTCATGTTGCCAGTGGCCAGTTTACTTGTATATTAAAAGGATAACAATCCTTAGTTTGAATCCTTTTCAAACTAAGAAAATTCTTATGGTAAAAAGTAAGAGTCATGCACATATGATTTGCTTGAGAAGACCTACGCACATTTCAGAGCAAATGAAGTAAGGCTCACAGAAGAGTGGATGAGAGTTTTTTTTATTATTTAAAATATCTTCATATTGTTGAAAAGAAAACAAATAATCCTGATTTTTCTAGGGAGGCAAGGGAACCATAAACATTACAGAGAATTTTAGCCTAGCACCCAGTGATTTACATATTTGTTTATAAACTTCAGAGTTGGTTTGAAGTCACAAGTAGATCAACCACTGTTAAAATGATAACCTTTTCCCTGTTATGTCCAGGTCTGATCTATGCCATCAGATTCTCACTTTTGTGAATAATATAAAATTCAGACAAACTTTCCAGTTAAAAAAGAAACTATTTCTGCCATGTCTTCTTCCCTTATTTTTAACTCAGTGACAATTCTGATATCCAAAGTGGCAAATAATTGCCTTGACAATTAAATGGTATTGCCACAGCACAGCCTTTATGCATTTGTCCTAATAAATGTCAGATGAAGCTCAGCTGCTCACTTCAGCAGATGCTAATTTAAGCTGAATACTACCAGCTATTCAGAGAGAGAATTTTTACTTTAAATAAAATTAATCTCAGAAATTAAGTGTGGGATTCCCTCTTATAAAAAAGGTCATTGGTTATTCATTAAATCTGAATTGTTAGTTTAACAAACACTTGTATAAGAATCATTAATATTATCTGTTATGTAATTACTAATGCAGTGTATAATACTTAATATCTCAACAGTCAGGTCTCTTCAAAATTCAATTATTATAGCACTTGTCATAAAGACTAGCACTACTCTTTCAAAGCTCTTTTTTTCCCTAGTGACCCTTCAGCTTGACTACTTCTTCCTTGGTTACATTTGTCAGTTGAGGAATAGTATGACTGTCAAGTCAAGTGTAGATTTATATTGGAATCCTAACTCCCATCATGGTCCTCACCTTTCCACTGAAGTCAGTAGGAAGCTGGGAATCCTGTTATGCTTTTAATCCTGGGCCAGCATTTAAAAAAATGCTGATCTTTGCAAGTTTGTGAAGCTTCTCTGCTGCAAGTGACAAGAAACTGAGTGTCCTTTCATTAACACTGGAAAAACCTGAACACCCTCAAAGTAGAGAGAGCAGTATTTGCACCATTGTTCTTTACTCTACAACTGTAAAGTCTTTGTTAATTCTGTTTGGGACCTGTTCATATTCTTCTATGAAAAAGAAAAGCTTATCTCTTGCAAATGGGTTCCTCCCCTATTTGCACCACAAGTTTTGAAATACGCATTGAGCAGCACATGGTTGTCAAAAGAAAAGTTTAACAGGACCCTTTCAAGCTATAATTTTATTCATAAAATTGATATACTTAGGAACGGTGGTAGATGCTGAGCCTGGAAGTCATGGAAGAGTTCATATTTTTGTCATTGAAGCCTTTGACAACTAGAAGAATGTAGCTGTTTGCAAAATGCTGATTATGAATTGTCCCAGGACCCTGTAACTTCCAAGACTCAGTGAGGGGCAGCATTCATGGGCATTGGCTAAAATTGTGCCATGGGCTCTCCTAACAGTAGGACTGCCTGGACATGTCCTAGACATAGTTAAATGTACAAGTGTGGATAGTCAGCTCACTACTGCTCAGGGTTCTGAGCTGAGAATAAATTCATGGGAAGAGGTCAGGACATCCTGTGATTAAACCATGACTGGTTCTCTTCTTACATCTGTCTTCCACACTTTGCCTCCCTCATATCAAGAATCACAACAGACTTTAAAAAGAACCACCCATACAGTAGAGAACTTCAAGTCTCTAAAAGATTGTTACCCATAATTCTAATTTTGAGACAAAAATCAAATTTTGATTCAGCATTACTGCTCTCTTCAACTACTGAAGGCAACAGACCTGCTGAACTTAGTCTTTGAGTCGTAGTGACATCAGTGATTTCCATACCACAGGAATTATCACACAGAAGTAGGTTAACAGCTGTGCTGAGATGTGTGGAGGTGTGTGCAACAATAGATATAGCAAAAGTAAAATTGTCGAAAAAAATGAAAAAAAAAGATGAGGTATATGGGAGAAAGAATAGAGACTGTGGACTTTAGACACTGTAAGGTTAAAAAGATGAAGTCTGTGAAGTTTGAAAAAGAGAAGAAAAGAAGATATATTATGAAAGTCTACAAAATAATGAGTGAGCCTGAGGATCTTACACAGATCTCTCTATTTATTTCCCACTTACTCATCTCTTTTGGTCTGCATTCTGCTCCTCCTCTTTCTAGATCTTCCAAAATGTATTTTGCTCTTCTTCCCAATTCCCTTTTCCCTTCCCTTTATGAACTTCTTCACATAATTTTCCACCCTTCCTATTTTCTATATACTTCTTCTCATGATAGAAATAGTAATACAAAATCTAAGTATTTTCTTAATATTAATAAATGTAACTTATATTTAAAAATAAAAATAGTGCATAGAACTAAAAAGTAAGGTATTTTAAGTGACTGTGATGAAACAGTCTGCAGAGACAGACAGCCCTGCTGCTACAAACTACTTCAGTAAAAAGTCTAGGAAGACTTAAAGCATAACAGCTTCAATTACTTTACCTGTGGTAATTTAACATAAAATTAAATTTTAACCCTCAAGCATCATCTCATAAGCTAATTCAAAGTGGAATCACAAAGTTTTGAGAATTCTATACTTTCTCTGAAGCAAAAAAATAGAGGTGGAGTTTATTTGATTGTGTTTGTGACAAAATGCAGATGCCTACATCAAAGCTAATTATCTAGACTTTTTTTTCAGTCAACAGGGAGAAAAATATGACTTTGAGGGTGCAACCCATCTTACTTCAAAGTATATGCCTAAGATAAGCCAGATAAATTGGACCTTAAACGAGTCTGTTGCCCCACTGGCTACAAAAATTGCTAAGGCATCTAGTTCAGATGTAGATACCTGTTTCATAGATAGACAAGAGTCCAGTGAAGGTATTCTGAAACAGATTTTTAAGCTTTACGGATGGCTGATCTATTCTAGATTAAGTGTTCTTGCATTTCTGTGTGCTGCTACTACATCATTTACACAGCACTTGTGGCCTGGAGCAAAGCCCTGTAATGGTAATAGAGAGCCTATGGAGGCAGATAGGATATATACAAGGATCTGAAATGGTTCTTCTTGGATACATGGTGCAGTTTTAGGCTTTTAAATGATACAATTTTTTACAGAGTAATAAGACACTGCCATTCTGTTCTCCCTTTTACAGTGTCTCCTACTCTGTCAAAAATCCTTCAAGTTATGTGCCAATCCACCAAAACAAATATCAGCTTAAGAAAGGGTTTGTGTTATGGTATGAAGTGCGGGAGTTGCAATCAAGAGAGCACATCTAAAAAAGAAACTGGAAAGATGCCAGTGTAGCAGACACTGGGTAAATGAGACTCCCTACCTGGGAGATATAAGGCAGGCAGCACAGGACATTAAAGATATTTGTGACTTCCCTCCTAGCAATGTCTGGACTGGACCTATTTTGTCTTTAAAAAAAAAAATTGCCTGTAAAAAGGTTTCAAGAGAGGAAGTATTAAAATTAAGTCCCACCAGCCTAAAACAATTATTTCCAAAAGAAATATAGCCATTTATAAACAGGCATGTTTGTGAGAAGCTTATCTTCAAGCTTCCTTAGTGCCCCAGGTAACTGCAACAATATTATTCTTCCTAGGCACCCATTGAGAAAATAATAGTAGAGTGGGGATTTTAAAGGGGTTAACAGGCAGACTCTTACACAAAGTTTTTCCCAGTATATGCAGTAAAGCATTGCTCTTATGTAGTTATTCATTACTCAAGTGCCTGCAATCAGTTTCCAACCACTGTCCCTGGCATACCCTTGCTGTATATATTGGAGAGTATGCTCTCAGTGTTCGGATGTCTCTTAGCTGTTGAGAGATTTTTCTGCAGGTTGCCTATAAATTTAATTTTGCACTAGTTAAACAGATAATGCTCCCAAAATCTTCCATGGTAATTTAGATCTTTTTCATACTTTAATGATTTACCAGTCTCTAGAAAGCTAGTCCTCACCTTCTTGCCTGCTTCCAACTGGATCTGTGGTGGTACGAATTGACACATCATCCAATAACAGATCAACCCCAAATACACAGCTAAATCAGTATCCCTAGTTCTACTCGATGATTGATTGTTTGTTTGTTTGTTTGTTTGTTTGTTTGTTTGTTTGTTTGTTTGTTTTTATGAATTTCTGATATGGAAATTTGGTATATCATTTTGCTGTAATGTCGCTCATTACCAATTGATCAAGGTCTCTGACTCATCATGTCTTTGACAAAGTTACAGGTTTCCAGCATAAAGAACCCCAAGAAGAAAAGAGGAAGCAGCCTCAAGAGAGGAGATATCTGGAAAAAGTGTAGATGCGGCACTTCGGTGCTCGGTTTAGTGGTGAACTTGGCAGTGTTAGATTAACAGTGGACTTGATGTTCTTTAAGGTCTTTTCCAGCCTAAACTGTTCTGTTCTATTCTATTCCATTTTGTTTTATCTTGTTAATTTGTTTTAACTGATTGCTTGAAGAAAAAAAAGACACAAAAATTTCCACCAAAACAAATATTTGATGAAAACCGCTCCTAGAGAAAATTTCCTTCAAAGAGTGTTCCTAGTCAGTATTTAAGGTGAATTTTCACTAATATAATGGAACACTCCTGAGGAAAGGGCAGCAAGGTGTAAATTTTGCCCAATGACTGATGGATGGAATTCCTCATAACGTATTGCCTTTCACCTTATCTGGCATGCATTCAAGAGTAGAAGTCACTTTTTGAGTTACAAATGGCATCCTACTTTCATCTGGGTTTTATTTCAAAACCTTCAATCAGGATGTTTGCTAAAGTGAAAACTTCTTACTTTAAAGAGCTTACAAATACAACAGGGAAAAATCTGGTGGCTCTTTTACTGCCTTGGGTATTTCTATAGGTTAACGTGCCTTCCCAGAGAGCACAGGTAACTTCCCTTGATCAACACAGAAATTAATCTGAATGAAGATTTTGTGTCACAAAGAGAGGTCTCAGTCTTCAAACTCTTGGGCTTTTGCTACTGTTTTTTTAAAGTGCCAGACTAACTCTTTCCTGCTGCTTCCCAAATCCTTGATCTCAAAAGACGGTGTTCTCAATGGCATTCTATGGTAAATCTTCATTCAAGACAGATTCCCCATTAGTGTTCACTCTGGGCAATGGAAAACTGCTTTAAGATATTTTTATTACTTGACTGCCATGCAAACATGCTACATCTGTGAACTTCTGGGCAAAGAAAATTTGAGACTTGCCAAAAGGTACAAGTGTCCATCCTGTTAACCACAAGATCTCAACGTGTTATTGCCCCTCAGAGATTTGTAATTCCTCCATTCTTCTCAACAAATGCCTTTTCTCCTTCCAAACACCCAACAAAGACCTTGCTGAGAAACCTCCAGTAGAAAATTTACTGTAGTAAGTAGTAAGTCTTACTATAGGTCAATGACAGTGAGTCCTTAAAGGCATACCTGCACCCCACAAAGGTGAAAAGGAATCATGTCTAGAAGTCTACCTATCTATAGGTATATGACTTAAAACACTACTACTTAATTATGGATTGGACATAATTTCCTGTCTACATCCTGAAACCTGCATTGAAAAATACCTCTGGTCTCCTGATCTTTGAGTTCTTCTGTAGGTGTTGCTTCCTGTCTGCCCTGATTCAGGTACAGGAATATTTTTGGTTTTCTCTGTTTTTTTTTACTTCTAGTCTTTCTCTCCAGTAATATGTGACTTTCCACATCTTTTTTATTCCTTACTTCTTTATCTTTTTCTCTCCTTTTATTTGTTTTCTCAACATTTTTCCTCAGTCTTTTCAGCTGCCCTATCATCTATTTCTTTCACCATTTCTCCCTCCCATTCCCCCTTGCTTTAATTTTCCTCAGCCCCCTTTTCTCCATCTTTTCCAACTTCTACTTGCATCATGATTTTCAACCTCCAAAGAAACACTGTCCCTACAGGCTCTGCAGCACCCTTTGATCATCCTCTAGCCTCTGCAAGCAAGCTCCTCCAGCAGTTCCACATGCTCCAGTTAACCCAGCCACTCCAACGAGGCTGAGAGGGACCTACATTACAGCAGGAACCAGAGGAGGGTTAGCGTGGCCCTGAAAGGTGAAGCAGACAGGGTCAGTTTGCCAAAGCAGAGAGATTGGCAAGAAGACATGGTGCCAGCCTCATGCTGCCTCATTCATGTTCCCCCAATTAAAGCAGCCTGTAGGGAAAGTAGCATGCCACTGTAGTGCATTGGTGTACTGACCCCTCTGAGTGCTTGTTAGTGCTCACCACACTCAGCATTTCCTCTCCCTGATTGATAGGACGATATGTCTGTGTATGGCAGAGAGCAGATTCATTACAGCACATTAGCCAGACAGGCAGACAAATGCCCACAGGGGCAGAAAAGCTGGAAGGAATAAATAAAAACTTTATTATTTTTCTAAAACTTCTTTTCCCCAGGCTACAGTGAGGAATACTGGAGGAACAAGAGTGTGGAGAGAGCCCAGAAGAGAAAGGGAGTGGTGAGAACTGGAAGGCAAGTTTATTAGCAGAAAAAAAAAAGTTAAAATATTCATTGTTGGATTCAGAGTTTGAATCTCTATTTATATTTTTATTTTCAGTCCCACTGCTAACTAGGAAAGAAAGGTTCAGTGCATCAGATACCAAAGTATCAGAACATTCCTGATGTAACATGTCTGAAATGTCTGAAACCTGGCTGCTCCACTTACTGAAATTTATAAATTCCTCAGTTTTAAAAATGAAAAACAAACTAGTACCAGCCTTTAGCAACAGCTGCCACCATGTGGTATTTGAAATACCACAGTTTCTTCCAAATAGAAAGAAATATGGTGGCATCATCTGATCTGTTCAGTGAAGAGTTTTTAGCCTCCTCTGGGTAAGTCACAGCTCGTTAGAGCTGATGTGGCTGTGGGGTAGCTCTGCACCCCTGCACATACTCTGCTAAGGCCAAGGAGTAGATAGCCCATGCAAAATTGTTCTGGACACCACAGCCACTGTACCAAACCACTTGTCCATCACCTGTCCTTGGAAATGGGGGACCAGACCACAGTACAGAACTGCTCCAGGCTATCAACATCCATGCATGAAAAAAGTGTATTACCAAATGGCTGGTGCCAAAACCTTTTTCTGCCAGGCACAGATTTACCAGGTTGCAGAATCCTCTCTCCCTCTGTCATGAGATGCTGCCTGCTCTGACACGGGGCAGGGAAGCAAACACGGGGCCACTGGACTCTGTTCTCACTGCCCTCTGGCTGGATCTTAGCCTGTCTGCTGCCTGAAAATACATTGTGGTGTTGAAAGAAAACTCCAGAGACATTACACTATCCAAAAGGAAGATAGAGTGTAAATTGTCTGTCCTGGACCATTAGAGAGTTTATCCAAAGATTAATGATTTAAAGAACATGTTGTGAGGCAGCACAGGGACAAGACCTAGTTAGTTTAATACCTTGGTATTTGCTTGCTTGAGCCCTATTTATTTTTTAGAACATGTTAATTCCAGCAGCTTCATCCTCACCTCTCTCCTGATTTCATTTAGGTGTACTCCAAAATGAGCTAAAAGTGTTACAATTAAGAATGGCTTTCGGCAGATAACACAGCATTCTGAAATCTGCTTTGTAAATATCCACTGGTAATAAAGGTACCTCTGAGATTGCTGGAGCTTTGTCTGATGAAAAGTGTGTTCCCATTGGAAAAAATCCATTGAATGCAGGATACTGTGAAACTGGCATATGACACTGTGAATAATGTGCATGGGCTTCTTCTCGAGGGTGTTTGTCTGGCCACTTTTGATCCTGTAGCTTTCCTCTGAGCTGAAACTGTAGTCCAGTAAGTGCCTGCAGCATTGCTTTATTTCTTCCCTTCCCACTATTCGCAGAGCTGAAAAATCACTGTAAAACACACACACAAAATAGAAGCAGCAATTTAATTTCTTGAACAATGTACATCTACTATTTAAAAAAAAAAAGAAAACAAAAGAAAAAGCAAATTAATATTATGATTATAAGGCACCCATAAGAACACAATCCCTAACATAGTGCTGGTGAAAAAAAAGAAAAAACCAAAAAGGAAAAAAAAAAAAAAGATGAGAAGAAACAGTTGGCATTCAGTTAACAATCATGTTTGGAGGTTTGTGACTGACTTTGTTATTCCAAGGGAAGCCAGGTACCAGGCTCTTGGGATTAGGTACAAAGGCAAGAAAAAAGTGGACACGTATGAATCTCAAAGGTGACTGCTGGGTTAATAAAACAGTCTGTTTTCTGTTCACCCACTCTTCCTCTCAGTGTGCAAGTACATTAAAATATGTCAAAAGGAAAGCCATTTGCTGGGGAAAAATAATTCAGCTAAAAGTCAAAATTTCCAGCTGGTGTGTTGCCTTGGTGTGTGCAAGTGCGCTAACAAAGTGACCCACACATCTCACTGGATGAAAGTTGGTATCCTCATTAAAGTAGAAACAAACACTTGAAAACAGGAACAACTGTCAGTTAAAAAAAGGACCAGAATTGAAATGAGAAGCCTTCATTTTTCTCCATTCTGTTTCCTACTTGCTCTATAGCAGATACTATATATATATTTAAGTAACTACTTCAAAAGTAATAAAAGAAAAACTGGTTTTGTATGCAGTAACCATTCCCATTTGCTGGGGGAATTGCACTGCTAACAACCATCCACAATATCATCGCCTGTTTAGAAGAAGAAATATTTTCACAGTCCAGTTTCTAAACTGTCACATACAACACAATGGTTGGTTCCTGTAAAGAGTCACCCTTTCAAAAGTGAGTAGCTCTGGGGAAGAAAACCTTATATCAGAATTGCTCACACTAGAAAGTGATTGTAGGATCAACCTCCAACACTTTAAAATAAAAGTACGTTTATAGTGGCATATAGTGCTTTTGCCCCAGGAAACACAATGAGTCTTGAACACAATCACTAATTCACTGCAGTGTGAATATTTCATGTAATATGAACAGCACGAGACATTAGATCTTCCTTGGCCCAGGCCTTGACAGAAAGCGCTACTAGATAAACAGAAAGCAAAATGAGGGAAGTGGTGCACCACAGTGTGAGCAGCCTTTTGTTTATTGATGATATGATTTTCCCTGGGGGTGAAAAGAAAAATAAAAAAAAAGGAGTAAAAAAGTATTCAAAAATCTCTGATGACCTCAGCAGAGTTTATTATGATGAACCACAGAATCCCTTCATGGGTGAACTTGGAAAGACCTCTGGAGATCATCTAGTGCAACTGCCCTGCTCAAAGCAGGATCAGCCAAAGTATGTTGCTCAGGGCAGTGTTGAATTATAAATATCATCAAGGACAGAGATTACACAGCCTCCCCAAGCAAACTCTTCCATTTTTTGATCACGGATCCACTAAAAAAAATTTTTCTTTAGAGGAAATTTTGCCCATTTCAGTTTGTGCCTATTGCCTCTTGCCCTGTCATTAGGCACCACTAAGACTCTAGCTACACCTTTTTTCCTCCCCATCTAGTAGGTGTTTACACATATGAAAGTCATCCTGAGCCTTCTGTTCTCCAGGCTGAACAATGCTCTCTCATCCTCTCATAACTCACAAATTCCAACCCCTTCAGCATCTTTGTGGCCCCTTGCTGACTCCAGCACATCCATGTCCCTTTGGCATTAGGCAGCTCAGAACTGGACCCAGCACTTCAGCTGTAGCCTCTCCAGTGCTGAGAGGAAAAGGATCACCCTTAATGTAGGTATGCAGTGTGGTTTCTGATGCACCCAAGAAGAGGCTGTTGAACTTTCTTGTTGAAAGGTAGTGCTGTGGGGCTCATAGTTCACCAGACACTCCAGAGTCTTCTCTGCAAAGCTGCTTCCCAGATAGCCACAGATAGAACAAGGATTTGGCTTTTTTCTTTCAGTGCACCTTCGGTTAAGGCTCTGATGTTACATACATCACAAAAAGTACAGCATCACTTTTCACAGCAGCCCCTTCTAATAGATACAAGTAAGAGGGAAAGCTGAGGAACAGTCTAGCTAACACATCTATGCTGATTCAAAAATAAAATGAAATAAAGTACTGTATCTCCAAACTGCTGATGTTGTTCCTTAGCCACAGAGAGTTCTTTTGTACACAGGCTTTGATCCATTGTGCCTGCGTTATTTACCAGCTCTACAGGTACATGCATAGTGAGCTGCAGCCTAAAGCTCAGCAAAAACTGAAGATTTTCCATGTGCCCAGAAAGTCACCTTGCTCTTGATCCAGAGCCTCAGGCTGCCTCAACCATGGGACTAACTGGTGTTGCTTCCCAGCTGTTCTGCAGTGTGAACGATTTCTTCTCCTTACCTCCCTGGCCCTCTCTCCTATTTTGGAGAGACTACTTCAATGTGAATACCTGTAAAGTTCTGAAATATGAAAAATAGGATGTGATTGTACCTGCCCCATCCTGGTAATCACAGTCTTATCATGCCTGTTTGGTGGTCACACTTGCATACTAAAAACCTAATCTTGCAGTCCTTTTGCAAACTAAACTCCCTGTTGACTGCTATGTCTTTGTATTAAAAAATTTACTGGATATGCAGAGCAGCAGTTCTGAACAAAGGAATATAGTCATTTTTCTTTTAGTTTTCCCGTCCAAAAATGCCCCAAGGCAGTCATCTATTTCAGTCAATGGAAGGCTGAAAATGTTCAATCAAAAAAAATCTATTTTTGCGCAATAGAAACATAAAAGACATCTAAAAGCCACAAATATTATTTTTGTACACATTGAGGACCAGATGTCTTCACATTTCATTGACCTTTTTGTTAACTCCTTACTTGCCAACTTTTTGCCTGGAGCTACTTTTGACAGTGAAGGAATATGTGTTTATTAAAGGGTACATACTCATGATCTTTTAGTTACATTATTGGGGAGAGAGGAGGACAGTTACATACACAAATGTTAAGTATAAAAGACAAACAGAAACTTCAAACATGCCCCCCTTTATAAAATATTCATTTATCTGAGCAATTTTACAATTTAAAAAATAAAATAATTAAATAAAATAGTATTTTGAAACTGAAATCTAACTTAGCTTATGTGGTTTGCACAATATCTTACAAGTAGTCAAACAAAGTAAATAGTAACTCCTATTAATTTTACAGTAATTTCAAATACAGTTTGCTTTATTCAGAGGTGATCAAGTAGTACCAGGATTTTTTTAAAAAAATCATGCAATATATTTTTCTTTTATTCTTTATAGTTTTGGGCTTTCAAAATTTTCTAGTCAGAATATCAAGTCAAAGAATTCCAATGGAACCAAAAAAAAATAAAAATCAAAGCTCTGTTAAAATTAAAACTCTGTATAAATTATTTCAAAGTAAAAAGTATCATAAGAATTTTGCATGAAGGTTAGCTTCAAGTGAAAGGTAAATATGTATACTGGTTTGGAACTATTCAAATATAATCCATTATAGCCTTAACTTTGATCTGTAGCAATGGCAAGCAATAAATATGTGTTTATGTTGGTAGCAGTTTAGTCCTTGACACTCCAGTAAAAATAAATTGATGTTTAAAAATTCAATACACTTTGTGTAATGGAAAGTCTTGCTGCTTTTTCTTAATTATTATTATTATTTCCAGTTTGAATAAAATACAAGATGCAGAAATTCTGAAAAAGAAAAGAAGTTTTATGCTCTACAAAAGCATAGGGAAATAAATAGGATCAGTTCAAATACTAAGTGATGAAGATAATGAGCAAGCTGGCTTTCTTGAGAATTGGAAATACAATTCACTAAAACAGAATTTCAGCAATGTGGAAAAGGTATATTAGTGCAATAAAAGACATGAATGAGAATTGGTCAGACAGCTCCATTAAGTTAAAAAGGAGGACACTAAGGAGATTTGGAAATACACATCCAGGTTCATCGCAGTATGACTCAGACAATAGCCCTGCTGTAGAACACTAACACCTAAGGATCACACCTAGAATAATCTAAGGATAAATACATACCTTTTTGAGCAGCCTATGTCAGAAAGATTAAGAAAGTGGAAGGAAATTAAATGAAAGTAAGCATCAAGTATTAATACGGGACTTAGGATCTGAGCTATGAAGAAAGCTGAAAAGAATTATATGATAAATAATTCTAACATATATATAACCACATGTAATTCTAACATATATATGTGCTTTTAACATTTATATTACATATAAGAAAACACACTATATATATTACATATGTTAAAATATATATTAAAAACACGCCAAGAAAGAAACAACTTTTACAAGGAGAAAATAAGTTATTCTTGTCATTATGGTGACATTAAGAGTATTAAGTAGAATATCACAACAATTCTTCATAGAAAATATGGAAAAACACAGATGTATTTTTTCCAAGAAAAAAAAGAAAAAGTGATATAATCTCCACCACTCGATTTGTTTAAATTGAGACTTGGCAAAACATTAGTGAAGTTATTGTACAGTAGGTCATGATCCTGTATTGGCAGGGGATGGAGAAAATGACCTAGCAGGTCTTTTCCTTCTCAATCTTCTTTGATTCTGAAAGGCTCTAAGTCAGATGCTTCCATCATTTGTCTACAAGATCAGCAGAGCTAGAGCTACCACAGGGAGACCAGTAAGGGTGAGGGTAAGTGTAGACTGGCTAATATCAGAAGCCCATAAAAGTCAAGAAATTCTTTCTCTTTTGTTGTTATAAATATATATGTATCTTCTTTTCAGGGTTCAGTGTGAATGACTGCACAGAAAACTGAATTTTAAGACATTGAAAAGCGAAATGCAGAGGAATCAGGCTGGAGTAACAGCAAAGAAAATGTGCAGTCCCCTGCCATCAACTTTTTGCAAATGCAAGTCTCAAAAGTAAGGCAGTAGCAGGATTTCATGCACAAACTTTTTTCCTGATTACCATTCTCATTGAAACAAGTTCTTGAAGAAAAGCTCCTACCAATAGTTTCATTGATGCCTGTCTATGCTATTTCCAGTCTTTCTTTAGCAATCAAAAGTGTTAGAAAATAATGTTTGAGAAATAACCTAGAACCAAAGAAAGTTTTCATTTGAGGATGTTCGGGAAACACCTGGTGACCCTGGTGGGAATTAGGGTTTCTTGACATGAAAGCAGGAGGTGGTGACACAGGATAGCAACCACTGGTTATTGAGATCTGTTGTGGCCTGGGTCTGTTGTGAAAGTAGAATCTGAGCACCATCCCTGGAGCTCCCTGAGGACCTTCACTCTGGGTCAGAAGTGTGTTCAACTGCGTTGGGTGTCAGGCTTACAGACTGATCCACTAATTAGCTGTCAATGGGACAGCTAATTATTACTGCTTACATCCCCATTAAGATTGTGAGTCACTCCTGCAGAAGTGTCCAGCCTAAAGCACAGGTGTAAAAAGACATAGAGAAAGGGCAGCATCGGTAAGTCTCCAGCTAATGACACTCAGGAGTGAGGGTGTCTGTGCATGTGGCCACCCTATTTTGCCTCCTGAAGCTGAAGAGAAAGCCCTCTGACTTGCTGTTAGCTTTATCTGAGGTCACTCATTACATTCATATGAGGAAACAAAGAGCATCTCTGGGGAGAGAACATGGAAAGGAGTACAAAGGATAAAGTAATAAAGTCTTCTATAAGGTAACACCTATTTTTTTCTCTTTTCCAATGTATAACAACCAGATATTGTCACCTTTGTAGCATTATATTAATGAGAAATAGTCTATACCTACTTGTATTCTATGACATTGCTGGTTTTAATTTTTGCTGTGTTTTTGAATGTGTACATGCACACTCGTGTAAACACAAGCATATTATCTACCCAAACTAAAATGCATTAGAGTCACCATCAATTTATGATCTAAATATAATAGCTAATATATTCTTGTGGTGTAATTCTAAGGAGAGTGTTTATGTAACAGAAGTCCCATGGCCTTTTGGAAGGGCATGTGCTCTTCATAGCAAGGGGGTTTGAAAATTCCTCTTCAGTGCATCTTCCTGCCTTCAGCATCAAAGGCAGATTCAGGAATACAGGACATAAAATCCCAATAATTAATTAAATGAATATTTTAACACAATAACAGACATCAGAGACTATAATACAAATAACAGAGAACCTTGAATCACCAGTTCTAGATGACCTCTGCTGTCACAGCACTTTCCAGTCTCGGAGGTGTTCCTTAGAGTATTTGTCCCAGGGTCCTTAATATTCATCAATTCACCAGACTACCAAAAAAAGGGAGTATTTTCTGGTTTTTGAATCAAAGATCATTCAATTTCTTATCCTGAAAAACAAACTAAATTGTCAATATTTTCTTTTTTAAAAAAATACTTTTTTCTCTATTTTTTTTTCAACATTATATCTGCATATATGGTAATTTTGCAATAATTTGATTAATTACTCCCTAGTATCTTACAGATTAGTAACAATCCACAGTTCATTACTGCAATACATTGCCTTACAGCACTCAAAGTGGAAATTAGAACTGCACATGGCCAATTAGTATATTCAAATGCTGATTAGTACTGTCAATTTTGTTAATGAAAACATTTGGGACTATGAATATTATGTATAGGCACCTCCTTAAAAATAATACATTTGCGGTAAATTATCAGTCTGGATATTGACATAGAATGTGTCGTTTGATTTGAAGAGTTCCTTTTCAGCTTGGGACAACTCTGTTTATATGCTGAGATTTAGGTTTCCAGCTCACAGAGCCAAAACCAGATGTGGTAATTACCAGCACAATGGCAACACTTCTGTGTGAGGGCTTCTGGGAGCAGATGATCCCACTGTGCTGGGCAGTTCGGCCCTCGGGAAGGGGCTCCTCATGGATGTATGAGGGAAACAATTTTCATCAGCAATCTGGAGTCAAGATGAACAATGTAACTTTGCAATTTAGGGGGGTTGTTTTGTTCCATTTAGATGATCCACTAATCAATACAACTAATTATGTTCAAAAAGATAAAATCATCAACATTTATAACACAGCCTATAAGGATACATGCTTGAAGCACTGTGTAACTCCATAAAAGAAATCAATACTTTTCACCAGCAACCATAAAGAAATAAACACAAGTCCTTTGATTGGTACACTTTATACTGGCAAGACAAAAGAATCCTGTCCACCCCAAACAGATGAAGAGTAACCTCTCTTTGTCACACCGCATTTGTGAAGCTCCACACCACGTCGTGAAGCTCCTGTCTCAGCAAAGCAGCAGGATTAGTTTACATTAAATGCCTGGGACTGTAGATGGACTAGAGATGCCAAGGAAGACTCCATACAGCCCTCTCCATATTCATTCCCAGAGCTTACCTCACAAGGCACACCACTTTGCTGACAGTCTGCAAGCATCCTGATCAAAGCTAGGTGTACTGCAAGCACAGTGACACAAGCACAGAGGCTTCTCATTACAGTCAAAAGGCACAACTATGGTACACTCCTTTCCACTTCCACCCAGAAACTTCACCACCCACCTCAGGCTGCCTCCACACCCAAACTGGGCCTTCTGCAGTCCTTGGGTGTCCCTTCAGTAAGAGCCTTAGCACTTGCTAGGCAATGCAATGCAATCTTCTCCATGACCTTTGATAGATTATTTGTCTTTCAGATGAATGAAGAACAAATTCAATTTCCTTGGAGCCTCTAATGAAAATACATTCTATCCTGTACGGAATGCAAATTCAGATCAGATAAGTTTGACAGTCTCTCCTTATGCAAAGTATATCTAAAACAGTGCTATGAACCCATTGAGTTCAATAATGTACAAAAAGCATCTTATTTCATGAAATAAATTTTTAAAAATCATTGTTTGGGTTTAAGCTTCTTAACTATTCAGGTTCCTCAGTATCAGAAAAGCCAAAAGCTTTTATTTTTGAAAGACAGAATGTATGAGATACTATTGTATTCATAAAGTTTGAGGGAATGAGACATTAAGAAAAAAGCACATAATACTAACAAAAACATATTCATTGTATGTACAGTCACACTGCTTGTTATGGGCTGCATATCAGAAGAATACATCTGGTTGTATTTTCCTCCAAGTATTAAACTTTGTAAGCTAAGTATTGAGAGAAGAAGTGAAGAGAAAATAACACATTCGATAAATAGGTATATACAGCTGAAAAAAGCTGCCTATGACATGAATAGTTATGTCATGATGTTCCAAGGAGGCTTGCATTCTAATACATTAAGTGTGACCTTTCCATAGGAAAAAATACCAGGTCCTCAGGCTCTAGACCTTGGGCTAGCCTCGCAGCAGTCACCCACACAAATTGAGAGCAAGGCATAATCCTGCCAGTCTTACATTTTCTCTGAGAAGTCTGTAACAATGTGTGCAGCAGACCTGTTACCAAAAGCACAGTTGCTACATATTAAATCAGATGAAGAGCACAGAAATTCCTCCGCAGACAGCCTGAGCACGCAAGTATTCACAGAGAGTGTGAATACCTGCTGGCCAGTTTTAAGTTCCTGATATTTCTCAACTTTTCAATAGGACACTTTCCTGCTTTTGTGCTCTTCTCTATCTCCCTGTCCGTGTACCAAGAAGAGTCCTGGAAATGAAGATGAAGCATCACTTTGATCTTCATTTTGTGACCTTCAGCAGGCAAAAGATTAGCTGTGCAAAATTTTTTTTTCAATCTCTGCAAATATATGCTGCAGCAATGCTCAAAGGGATTCGTTGCTGTAATTTAATTAATCCCAAGAAATTATATTAATCTACAACTATTGAATCTAATAATATGATATGATGATAATGTCTACTATCATCATCATCATTATTATGTTTTGCATACATAAGACTTTTCTGATCCTCAGTAGCCTGCTGGGCAAAGGTAAAGTACCACTTTTACCTCATGGTAGCACAATTGTTTTTCAAAAAGAAAACTGTAAGAGATTTTAATGTTGGCCTGGTGTATTTTGTCCATAACCTTGCTCTCAGAGGTGCTTTCTATACAGAAACATGCTGTAAGAGACGGTCCGAAGATCCCTCATCTGACTCACGACCATCGTCAAGGACAGAGACTGAAACCCCTAAAAGGACTCTAAAACCCAACACAGGAGTTCTGGCCTGGCTGAGGTGGGATGTTTGCCAAGTGTTGCCTGCAGGTGTGTTCAATGGAAAAACCTGGCACGCATTTCCATGGGAACATCAGAACCTGAGCAGAAACAATGGGCAAGTCACGGTGAATTGACTGCACTTGCTGACGGCCGTACCTGCTCTTGTGAACACTGTGCTTGCTGACGGCTGACCTGTTCTTGTTAACACTGTGCTTGCTGATGGCTGACGTGTTCTCAGTTCTCTCAAAACAAACACACTGTAACGGTTTCCCCACATTTTGGCCAACTGTCTGTTGCTTTGGAAAGGACTATAAGGACCCCTGAGTTAACCAAAGACTTTGTGATCACCCCACGGAAGAAGACAGATCTATTGGCTGGGCCACGAGGACTTCGTCTCTCCGTTGGTAGCTATTACCCACCCCTTCTTTCTCTTTTCTCGCTGTCCTTTATTTCCCTTCAAATCCTTCTATCGCATTTGCTGTTGGCACTAATAAAAGTGCATTTGTTTTGATGAATACTGAAATCCCCTCTGTGTTGTTTTTTGCACTCTGAGATCCTTAAAACAAACCATCACGAACCCCACTTGCATTAGCGGATCGTGACACATGCACACATGGGGCCATGTCCAGGAATGAAAACATTTCAACTAAAACAGCCAATAGTTCAGAAACAATCATATGGTTCACAAGTTTAGACAGTCTAAACAACAGATGCTTCTGTCAGGTCAACCAGAATAAATAGATATTTAAAAAAATCTTTTCATGCAGCCCAAGTATTCCCTCCTGTAGGTTTCAAGATATTTTTCATTCTAAAGAAATAACTTCAGTCTTTAAGCATCACTCTTTAAAGATGTCCTGTACTGAAAAATATATGTACTTGTTATATATTGCTTGCTTGCTCCTCATAGCAGGTGCTGGTATGGTGAGAAACATGGATAGATAATCTCAGTGCTGAGTTAGGTTATCAGGTAAATGCTGATATATACTTCCTACATTCTTACTACTACTTCTACTTCTTACATTACAATTGATCTCTCATAATTGTCTTTCAATCTATGATGTTGTAAAAATTATATATGCAATTGTGCAGCTTCCTCACTAGATAGTAATAATATCTGCAAAAACTGTCAAACTTTAACCTGAGTAAGATTATAAATTATCATTTTGTAACTACAGAAAGGTGCTTAAGAGGGCCAAAAACCTGATAATTTTGCCTTCTTCCTGTTTCACAGGTTTTATTTTTGCCTTCTCAATTCTAGAAGGCTCATGGAATATGAACAGAAATGCCTGTCTCCATGGAGCTGAAAGGACTTAGGAACTGTAGACTCCACACATAGTTTCTTATCACTCATGTTCAAAACAAGGGTTTACATGCAAGGCACACATCCCAGTTTTAAAATTAGAATATGTGTCTGCAAATCTGAGAGAAAGAGAAACAGAAAAATGTCTGAAACCTTTTTTCTAGTATAAGTAGGAAAAATATCTTGCAGTAGATTGGAAAGAAATACAAGCAAATGTTACCTGACTTCTCATACTGGGTGCTTGATATGATATGTGTATGATACCAGGTAGAACGTCTCTCAACTCATCAGCAGTCTCGCAGTGAAACCCAAAGTGCTAGAAGAAAGGATCAAAGCTTCTGCCTACACATAGTTATAATATTTAAATGAGTCCTGAGTCCTAAGATTAGGATTTTAAATCTCCTTGATTAAGTTTTAATAAATGCCACCACAGATGAGCAATTACTACATTTAAGTTGCCAGTTTGAGTATGAAATTGGCAGCATCAGGTTAATAATGCCAGTTATGAGAATCTTGTGCATTCTTTCTGTCTCACTATTTGCCTTCCCTCTGGGTCTTTCTCTTCTCACTTATTCTCCCTGAGTAATATTTTTCTGTGCTGGACTTGCAGGGATAACAGGCCAATACTTTTTACTCAGTTCCCTTCTTGTTCTTCTGGGATACAGTTTCTTTTCTCATGACTGCCACAAAATGGAAGTTTGGCCTCCCAAATTACTGGATCTTAATGGTAAGGCCATTTACCTTCACATATCAGGGCTCCTTCAAGCAATGTGCTGCCCTTGCCTCACTATACTGTTGCTGTCTATTAGGTTGCTTCTGTGAAATTTCTGAAAGATTTTCTCCTCTTCTCTTTCACCTTTCAGTCTTTGAGCATGAACCTGCATGGAAGGAATGCACAGAGGGCCCTGAGGACAAGAAGAATTACTCTCTAGGGAAGACTAAATGCCATCCCAACCATTCTCTGCTGACTGAACCAGAGATCAGTGCTCCTGTCTTGGCACTCTAGAAACCTCGGACCTAATTAAGTGATTGATTACACTGTTGTCATACAAATAAACATCTGGGTTAAAACATTTTATATATATATATATATATATAAACATTGCTGGAAGAAATATCAGTTACTGAGTTCTTGAGAATTATTCTATACCAATTACAGCTGCTACCTTTTTCAGAATCCTCTGACTTAGGATCCTCCCTGTTCATCTGTTTCAAGGTACCCATTACTAATGTGTTCTTCATGTAAACACCTTTATAAGTGGCCTCTCCCACCTAAGTGCAAAGAATTTCCTTCTAAGAAGGTGTTGTGGTTTAACATAATTTGGTTTTTAGTTAAGGAAAAGTCCAGGAGCTACAGAAGTGATTCTCTGTAAGGACCTTGGCAGCTTCCTTCAGACCTGACAGAACCAACCACTAGAGAAGGCTGCAACCTGTGACACATGACACCTTTTTAAAAGATAAAAGCAGAACTGTGCAATAGGTTATGGACTGAGAAACCCCACGGATGTGTTGAACCTAACAAATTCATCTGGAATTCAGTCAAGGTATAGTTCTGCATTCCTCATCCTGCTAAAAGTACCATGGAATGTGTGATGATTGCAATGAAACCCAATGTTAGGGTTTTTTCATTCAAACAATAACTCAGCAATGTAAAAGGTCTCACAGCTCCCTGTGGCAACAGTGGTACTTTATTACATAATCAGCTAATAATTTTATTTAAATATTTCCATAGTAGTGTACAGCACCTAGATTGTCCCTCTGTCTCACACTCATTAAATAACTTTCTTAGGTGCTGACAAGATCATATAGCATGCACAGCATAATAATGCAGTGAACAATGATACATAGATGTATAGATCTTCTTGCCAAGGACCCATCAGGCGTAGCTCACTGGAATGTTTTTTTTTCACTGAGTTTACATTTTAAGGAAAAATCCAACAAGACATACTGTATTTAACCCAGCAATATTAAAACATGAGTGCAGCTACTTCAGTACCAACAGACATTTCCTTTACTACTAGGAGACATTTAGACTCGCTTCTTAATAGAAAATTCTGTGTTAAAACATCATGTTCTAGAATAGAAAAATCCTGAAAAACCTTTTCTGTTTTATAGGGATTGACCTTTCTTTTTCAAGATCCTCTGTTATACCTTGCCCAAAATAGCACTTAAGTCCACTTCAAAAATATTGCAGACTTTTGTTTACTAAAAAAGTTCACACAGAGAACCAAAACCATATGAAATGAAGTGGCAAATATAATTTTGACACATCAATTCTTTTTCTGTAAAATGTTCAGAAGAGTTATATAATTATATGAATTTTACAAAATATTACTAAAACTATTAAACAACATGCTTATGTAAGCAAATCAAATAGTTTTGAAGATGTTCAAATCAAACTACAGTTCATACATTTTGATTAAAAAGATAAAATGCATGAAAATCATAAACCTAATAATCACTAATAGAACTGCAACTCATGTCACATACTAACTCAACTAACGTCACATAATGTTATACACATATATCATGATGCTTCTAAAATCTTACAGATATTTTAGTTTATGGATCACTCCATTTTGAAGATATACATTTGCCATTTAATGAAGAACACCACTTTATGTAAATAAAAAAATTTAAAATACTTGTTTTGTACGTTGTTGTGTGTTTTGTTTGTTGTTGTGTATTTTCCTTATTTTCTTTACTGAGAAAGCATTTTAACAGAAGAATGGTAGTTTAAGCTCTGATTACAGAAGAAAAGATATATACAGTTATGCAACAGATACATTTTTTCCTAGATTACAACCCTTTATTTTATAACTCTCTCTAAATGTGGGGGGCTTTTACAAAACTTATATGTTTATGTTGCAAAAAGAAGCTAGATATTTGTTGCAGTCTATGAAGTTAATTATAGGATTTAATGGCATTCAGTTTAGGAACATTCAGTAGTCTTGTTTTATGACAGCTATATGAAAGTTCCCAAGAGCTGCCCACATTTGCTATCAAAGAACCCCACAGCACTTTTGTTTTAGTCAGAGAATCATCGGTACTCTAATTATAAAAGCATACTTACTAGTCAAACTGCTGCAGGATTTCTACATCACAGCTTATTCACTAAATCAAACAATCTTTTCTCCTGTCATGTTGATCTGTAAAACTTACACTTGTCATTACTGAACTAGATGTAGTTTGGGATAATTAAAAGGAAAATTCAGATTTTCAGAATCTCCTTTTCCTCCCCTCTCTTTTTAAACATTTATTTTTCAATGCTTTGCTTACAGTCCTGTAACAAATACTGCTACCATGCTGGTTAAAATCTCTATGCATAACAGCTAATTGGCTATCTAAGACATCTTCTTTCAATGAGCAATGGTTATTGAATAGAATACAGTGGTATTCTTGGAAAGGGAAAAAAAAAAGACAAGAATAATGAGCACTAGAATGACCATACAAAAAGAGGAGAAATCTCAGATTAGCCCAAACTCCCAGGCCCTAATCACTGACAGGAGAATCTGATAAATCAAGGAAAAAGACATCAATCCATTCAAACAGGATTAAAGGTTTAGACTGAAAACCAAAAAACTTGTTAGCCTTTGTGGGAAAAATTTGCATCAGGATATTTTAGATATGAAACAGACAACTAAAATATTTCCAATTGCCTATTTAGTACCTCATATAAAAGACAAGAAAACAATAACACAGAATATAAAATCAATGCTTAAGTAAACTGATTCATGTGAGAATGTTGCAGAGTGCAATAAGCAAGCAATAATTAATATTTGAAGCTGTAAAATTACTGGCATAAAAATAAATATCTATTACTGAAATGTATTTTTGAATGACAGCACATCTTTTTTAACAAAAATATATTGGGTTTTTTCTAGACTTTTAATCTTCAGGTTAGAATGGCATACTTCATGTGGTGGACATTTACTAGTGTTCTGGAAAAAACTGAGAGAAACTGCTGTGATAGAAATTTCCTTTCTGACTACAGAAGACCGTTACCAAATTTGGTTTATCCCTTTATTTAGTGGAAAAAGAAAAGACAGGTGTTGTTCATTATGGTTTATGTTATCCTTAAATCTCTTGTCATAGTGACTACAGTTTAAAAGACCATGCAACAAAAGGATGAAAATAAAATTTCTATGCCACATGCAATACCATCTACACCAGCTTTGTATCATTGTTGCTGATGATTTTCCAAATGAAATTTTATTTCAATCATTCTAAAAATAAAAAGGCCTGTTATGCAGCTTTTTCTGTTTTAATGAATAGACAAGTCGACTTTTAGCCAAATTATTAACTATAGTACCTGATTCATGAACATTTTTTGACTAATATTTGTGTTCTTTCTTACTGTTAGAAACCTTTGAAAAAGAGGGTGAGAAATCATTATTTTATAATACATTTCTTTCACAGGAGAAATAGTTTTTCAGGAGTAAAAACACTTGTCAATTGCTAGTTATTTCCTTTTTCAATAATTATTGGAAATCCTGATGCCATTCCAGTTGTGAGATACCCATAACTTAGAATAATTATTTGATTTACCAGTATCTTTTCTTTGCTAGTAGTCTCTTTAAATTTCCTTAAGGACCCTTCTTTTATAATAAATGCATGGTAGTACACATCTTATTTATTAAATTTACAGTAGACTTCTTCAATCCCAGGCAGCATATACAGTACGCCAGAAATTTAAATAATGACATTCTATGTGGAACTTGTTATTGGTCTGGGAATATTTGACCTGGAATGCCATTAACTTATCTTATACATTTTAAAATCATGTTTAAAATGCTGCAAAACTAAGATTGTAGTGAATTTAATTTCAAAGTCATTTTGGATGTCCTTTCAAACTGTATGTGGTAATCCTTGATTTTTGCACTGATGCTAAATGTTAATGAACAGAGCCACAGTGTACCATTTCACCTAGAGCAATGAAAACATTAAAATCTCTTTAGAAGACTGAATAAAACTTTATTTTATAAATATAATCCTTGTTGAAGCTCTATCATTTCACTGTACTTTTGAAATAAGAGCACATGGAAAATATGGAAGAGTTCCTTTGAGATAGCTAACTAAAGCTACAAAATGAGCACGGTACAGTATTTCCAAGGAACACGGTTCAAAAGTTGTACGATTACTACTAAGGTTGTTTTATTCTTTACCACATTTGGAACAGGAAGTCTGTGTTGTTCTTGAAGAATTCTGAAAAGCAATGTCACAGTCTGATGACCTCTTCTCCTCATTAAAACGTTCCCAAAGACAGCTCTCTGCATGATGTTTTGTAGCTTCAGCAGCCATGAACTAATTTGTACCTCTTATTTTGATCATGCACTGGTGAAAGAACCAAACAATATTTTTCTTTAAACACAGAGAGGTCTTTCAACAGCTCAGCATGCACTTCTACCCTCTTTTTAATCTTGGAGCACCTATTTATTTGCTCTTTTCACCACTAAATCTTCTTTGCTCCTTTCTGCCCCCCTGCAAAGCTGCTAGTTAAAATCTTCAGTGTTTTTTCTTCATAGGCTTAAACCATTAGAAGGGTATTACCATAAAAAGGGAGACAAGGACTCAGAGATATGGTGCACCAGAATTTGCATTTCTAATTTTTAATCCAATTAAACTAAAATAATATTTATTTAGCTACAACCTTTCTATAATGGGTATAAATTCACTGAAGCTAATGGAAAATTTTCTTCCTGGAGGAAATTAGTTATAGGTGTTCACTGTGATAACTGATTGGTTCTGCATACTGAGTGTCTCCAGATTTTGCTTTAGGTAATTAGTATTCAGCTAGTTGATGTGTTTATTTTGCACACCTTCTTTTTTTGTGCATGTTCAATTCATTATGCAAGTCATTTTTTGCTCTACATAGTAGATTCTGTATATGCAAATTGTTAGAGTGTCTAAGGGCAATAGTTTTTAATACATACCTGGAAAGAAAGGCTGCATGTGTCGGCATATTTGCATTACAACCAAGTGTTGTTTTCTCAGACAGCTACTGAATAAAAGCTTACGGCATTATTACTTGTATTTCCTTTTCAATCAGTACATTTTAATCAGTAATGTATACTTGGTGTACAAAGTATTCCTTTCATAAATCCAAACCCATCTAAACTCACAGAGAGCCTCATTCTACTCCCATTGATTTTGGCTCAAGTAATGAAGACAGGGTTTTAGCCTCTCAGGTTTTTTAGTGAGGAGAGAGGAAAGAAACCACTTGGAGAGAAAGTACTAAATCTTGCCTTTTAAGGGGAGAAAAGCTGTGTTCTGACTCATGATCCCAGGTAAAGCTGCAAAATGGGAAATTCCTTGCCCAGAACTTTCCCCTGCCCTCCTGTATATTGTGTGGGCACGTGTCCACAAGGGCCCACCCCATGCCTGAGCAGACCCCCAGAGCACAGGAACTGCCAGCACACTGCCGCTGGAGACTGCAAACTGGCATCTGGAAAGATGTCCACCCCTCTGGAGGAAAGTCTGCCATAAATCACCATTCTTCCTCTCCTGTCCTGACTATCTGATTCCAGAACTTTGTGGTCCAAATTACTGAGGGTAGTCACGGGCTCTGGGAATGATGGCAAAGACTGTAACAGCACCAAAGCAGCATTCCCTGTATCCATAGCTCCTAGTCATGGCTATTCACCTGCAGAAGCACGTGGGACAACTGAGGATGAGCATGTATTTTACTCATTTATTTAATATTGTACTGGATATTTTCCTCAAATATGAACCATTCCATTATCTGGAGAAAATGGAGCTACAGTCGGTAAACCATTACTAGTTGTGGCTGTGTAAAGCAATGAAATTCATAGTCCTAGGAGATGATGTTCTTATCTAAAAGATTATTTTTGGAATTTTGTTTTGATTTCTTGGGCTGCAGGGAGTTTCTCAAAAGGGCACATTAACAAAACAAACAAACAAATAAACAAAAGCAGTTCTCAGCCAACTCTTGCATTACCCTTGGTAATTTTTCAAATCCAAATAATCTTAAATCTACAGGAAAATTTTCTACCTTGCTTTATAAGAGGAACAGAATGCAAATAACAATTAAACTTTTCAGAAGTCCAAATAAGTAGGCAGAGTTATATACACAATTTCCCTACTTAGTTATATGTATCTTGTGTGCATGTATGGGTCAGTGAACTGACACCAAGTACGTTCTTGCTGATATATGTTGTTCAGCATTTCTACAGAAAGAATAATGTTTTGTTCAGTACTATTCGGAATGAAGTTAAGGTTCTTCTACCATGTTCCTCAGGAGAAGATTTCATATTGCAATGTGACTCCTCTTACCTTTATATGAATAATGTTTTGTTAGAGGATATAATTTATGCATTTTACTTTGAATAGGCTTATTTTTCTCATAAAAGAAATGTCACTGGACTGAATTTTATCAAGGGATATTTCTGTTTGGTTTAAAATTAAGGCAGAAATAAATAATATGGCCTACATTAAAGTGAATTCTAGCCAAAAAAAGTCTGTTTTGTGAACACGTCTCTAACTGAAAATGGGCTGTATACCATTAGACTGGTCCCCCATCATACTTTGGAGACTCTTGTTATGGCATTTTTCTGGAGCAACAAGACTTGCCCTTGTTGGAGAATGATCAGACTAGGGAACAATTAAAACACATAGCTGCATGTGACCTAGTAGCACATCATTTGTGAAGCCTCTCTTGATTATCCTTCCTAGAAGAAAGCAAATGTCAACTCAAAGATGAGCAAGAAGGAAGATTAAGAGAAAAAGAGTCATACACAGGCTTACTGAAGGTAGTAAGGCAGAAGACCATGAAGATGATGAGATAGGTGAAGAGGCTGAAAGGGCTGGAACTAGTCAGCCTAGGGAACTCTAAATGCTGATAGCAGGGAGTAAAAAAAACAGAGCCAGAACTCTCAGTAATGCCCAAGAGACATTGGGCAGAAATTGAAATATAGGAAATTCCAGTTAAATGTAAGAAAACACATTTTTAATGTTCTAATCCTGGAGCAGGTTGCCTGAGGAGATTGTGGAGTCACCATCCTTGGAGATATTCAAAAGTACACTGCACACATCTATGGGCAGCGTGCTATAGCTCACCTTGTTCTGAGCAGGGAAGGTGGACTAGGTGACTGCCAAAGATCTTTCAAATTAACCATTCAGTGATTCTGTGCTTTTTCAGCACAAGTGAATCAGAGACACCATGAACAGCTTCTTACACAGTGATAAATGCTCTGAATTTGCTTCCATAATCATGCAATAATCCCAGGAAAGCTCTGTAGCTGTCATCCCCTGTTGTTTGGATTAAAACTATTTACCAGACAGGGAGAGGTTGTATTTTCCATCACGAAATTATAAAAAGCCCTTGCAGTGTTGGGAAGGATGATGTCAGGATTGGTGTGGTTTATTCATAGCAACCCAAATAACCCCTACTAGGTTAGAGACATGCACCAATTTTATTAAGATTTCTGGAGCTTTGGCAATACATTTGGTCACAGGTAAAGAGAGCCTACTGCTGCAGGAATAGGCTGGAATTTTGAAAGGAAAAAATCAATCCCACTCTGCTGGAAAATTCCCATGTTTTCCTCACCTAAAATCTGGTGTTTATAATACAATCCCTGTTTATTGTAAGATCTTCTAACCAGATCCAGACCAGTTAGGTCTAGATTTAAGGATGGAATATTCATCACAATTGTGTATGGTGCAAATAATTAAAAGGTAATTTTCCAGCTTCACTAAGCCTCAAGATTGTTGAAACCTTTTCTTCTGATGAAAAAACACAGATGAGTGTATGACAAAACCGAGGAAGTTTTTGAAATCTTCTTTTTCTCTAGAACTGCTAGTTACTACTATTGAATATGACACAGAATGAGTCCCAGTAGGACTAAGCAGCTGCCTGTGACTGCTGTGTAATGGTTATGTTTCCATGTTGTTTCCTCTAACTGCTGGGATAAAGGAGTACACTTTGTTTATGAAAGACAGGCTCTAGGGAAAAAGAAGCAGATGCCACACTGTACATCAAAAATGTAGATCCTTACTCAACTGCCAGAAGAGGTGAGAGGTGCATTGAGCATCTCAAGGAGAAAGGTTAAAGCGAAAGAAAAAATAAAAAATAAAGGTAATGTCGTAAGAGGGATCTGCTAGAAGTAACCTAACCAGAAGGACATAGAAGAGTGAAGCTTGGTACATTTTGGGCTAAGCTTTTTTTTTTCTTTGCAAATAATATAAGCATCCAAAGGGTGCCCTCTTACTTGTTATGGGAGACTTGAATCATACACAGAAAATATCTGCAAAATAATGTCAGGATGAAGAAAGTCTAGTAGGCCTTCAGAACAATTGAAGACAATTGTTCTTCTTCCTTTCTTTTAGGAAGATGGAAGAAGGTACTAAGAAGTTTGCAGCTCTTTTACAACTGATTCTGACTAATAGGGAGGATCTGATTAAGAAGTTTGAGGTAGAAAGTAATCTTGGTTAAAGTGATTACAAAACTGTGATGTTCACAAATCTAAAAAAGGGAGGAGTCAGAGCAGCTGAATCAGGACAATGGAGTCCAAAAAAGCAGAATTCTTCAGATTGAGGAAAATGGAAGGAGTGGTCTCTTGGGACATTATTCTAAGTGGGAAAGAAAAAAAAAGACTGCAACAGAGTTCGCAGTTACTGAAAGGTACTATATTGAAGATACAATGTAGACTCACGATGTAGAAGAAACATGGAGCACAGTAAGAGACCAATATGGCTCCAGCGGAAGCTCCTTAAGAAACAAGAAAGGGAAAAGAAAAATCTAAATATAAATAAAAATATAGAAAGAAATATGCAAGCAGGAACAAGGATCTACAACCATAGATGTAAGACCATAAAGGAATAACATGCAGTGTAGATCAAAATGAATATGAATTTTGTCTAACAAAAAACATTAAATGCAACAAGAAAAACAGTTTAGGAATGGGAGGGCAGCAAGACAAAGAATGCCTAGTACTTAACAAGGAAAGAAAGAGAACAGCAGATAGTAAAGGCTGAAAAGTTAGTATAATCTTTGCTTCAGCACTCACACAGGGTGAGATTTGATCAGATATTGGTAGACAGTACACTTAGTAATGGCACTTATTGACAGTACACTTATTGGCATTGTTTTAAATATCATTCTTGCTCAGAAAATACAGAAATGCAGAGTACAAATAGATAAACTTTGGTAAATAAGTGCATAACTACCCAGGAAAAAGCACTCACAAGGTAGTTATTAAAAGTTATCTACTCAGTTGTGAGAAGAAATCAAGTGAAAGGCTGCAAACATCCATTTGCAGGCTTCATTCAGTAATTTCCTCAGTGCCTTGGATGACTGACTGGAGAACATATTTGTCACATTCGCAGAGTTGTTCAAAATAGAACAAGTTACAAATGTTCAGCAGAACTTCGTTTAAATTTTTTTAGTAATGTTAAAAAACAGAAGGCATATCTTGAAATCAACAAGGTAAAATTCAGAATAGGATATGTAAAGTGCAAAGTAAAGGAATACTCAAGTGATAAATACAATAGGGAAATAGTTAACTATTCAGCCATACTGAAAAAAGACTTTGGGCTTTCAGTGAATCAGATATTTGATTTAAGTCAAGAATGTGATACCATTGTAAAAAGACATTCAAGGACATACTTTGAGGAGCATCACATACAAGACACAAGAATTGTTTACTGTAGGAGACGTCACTTAGAGTGGAGTGTTCATTTTTGGGTACTGTAATGTAATATAGAGATTACATTTCCTTTGGGAAACAGCCCAATAGTTAATAATATAAGAGACAGAAAATATTACCTCTAAGGTCTGTTAAAAGAAATATTCTGTTTTATTTAAAAAAGAAATGTTAGAGGAAATGGGAATATTCTTTCAATATATAAAAGGGCTTTAGAGATAGTATGCAACCTACTGTCCTTTATGCCCTCTACAGATTTGATAAAAACTAAAAGGATTAAGATTTCCTATCAATGAGAACATTTTAAATTTTAAGATGGTTAAGTATTTGAACAGGCTGCTTGGAAATATTCCATTAGAGGTGTTTAGGAGTAGGTTTGATAAAGAGAATGACAGAGCTGAAAAATCCCCCATACACTATCTGGTTATTTTCCCAGTATTGTCCTATACTAATTATTCTATCTTGATTTATTATAACAAGATTTCACTAGACTGTTTTTTCATTTATTCTTGAAAAATCTATGCAGCATCTCCAAAAGCACTTTATGACATGAGGAACATGAAGAAATTTGGAGTAACAATGGTCAGATTTTTCAAATCAATTAGCTAGAATACTAGACATGAGTGTTTTAAACAGAACAGGGTAAAAAAAATAGTGACTAGACAAAAATATTGTCAGGCTTTCCATATTTTAATTAAAAATTGTAGGGCCCTCTTTTTTGGCAGTTACAAGTAACTTTCTTGTCAAGCAAGATTTTTCTTATTTTTCCAAGAACACAATTGATTATCTCTCTTGCATCACAGCACTCTGCCAGAGCACACTACTTTAACAAATCTGTGACTGAGAAATATCTGGAAGTTTAGTCAAAATCTGAATTTAGAAGACCTGGATTTTTATGCTCTTCTACACTTATTGTCATGTAAAAGCTTTTCACATTAATGAGTTCAGAAAATGTTGTCTTTTTTATTACCTAAGCCAGCCATTTTTAAAAAGGGCACAGATCTCCCATAAAATTCCAGTGTTTTAAAAGGGGACAGGTGCACCCCCGGGATAAGCACCTCACCTCAGTAAATCCCACATGGCTTTATATCATTGTGTGCCACTTTGATAAACCAGTCCTAAAAAACTCACTTTTTATTTTTCAGTTTTTGCAATCAGCACCTGATCTTGAACATGATCTAAGCCACCCTTACCCCAGGGAATGTATTTTTCTTTTGCTCAGTAGAAATAAGATGCTGTTGATGTATCACTGGGCAAATACCGCAGTGAGCTGGTTCACCCAATGCTGAAACTGAGTCTAGAAGGCAGGAGCACTTAATTAACTTTCTTCCATAAGGAAGAATGCACTGTGCAGCTTGTCTAAAAACTCATCAGTCTGAGAGTGAGAATTTAAGCCTTTCTGTTTTCACAAAGACCCATTAGTCTTGAGCCCTCATAACACTAGCAGGGGAGTGAACAGCTTGTTTAGCCTCTACCTTCACAATGTCTCCAATTTCATGGGCAGTTTCCCCAGTAACTCAGACAAGAGTTAGAAAGTCTGACCTTGGACATCACCCAGAGACAACCACCTGCTTACAGGACTGACTTCTGTTCCCTTTGATTTAATGGAAGGACAGACTCTTCTATTAAAGAGGTCAACTGATCCAAGAGGGACTCTGCTTACAGGCCGGAAAAAATCTCTGGTGTGATTTTGTCTAACAGAGGATGAATTTTTTCTTTTCTAATCCACTCACACACATGCCCAAACTATTTCTGGTTCAAATGTAGTTTCATCAGAGTTATAAATTAAACTCTTGCAATGTGAAACATCTGAAAAAAGTTCCCCAAAACACAGTATTTAAGTACTTAGTGATGCCAATGGTCTGGTTCTCACTGGAGTAAGAGCTAGACTTTGGTATTGTATGATTTAGCTATATGATGCAGAATCTTGGCAAATCTTACATTTCTCTTAGGCTTAAAATCTAATATAAATAACTGCTAGACCTTCACTACTGATTCTTCCTCCAAGGAGGCTTTTACTACTGGCCCAGAACCTATTAAATGAAGGATGCAGTAGGGAAGATTTCAGAGGACAATTCCTGTAAATAAATAGCAGATAAAGGAATGGTTTATCACAATCCTATAGATCCCAATACACAAAAACTTGAGTCCCTTCTTTTGCTGACCTTACAGTAGAACTCCATAGTAATAGTGCCTGATCACACATAGTTCTCACTAGTGTCTGGAAAACAGTAGTCAGGACTGTAGAGAACCTGGCTAGTGCAACACAATTTGTGGGAGAGAGGATTATCATGAGATTTCTCTGAAGAGAGGAGAAGGACACTCTTCTACAATTCTAAGGAAGTAAATTTTACTCCTGCTTATGGATAACCTCAATTTACCCACCTACTCCTGCTAATGGACTCCTTCAATCTACCTGCCTTCTTGAAGACTACTTTTCAGAATAACTCCCAATGGGTAAGGCTGAGGGTTCATGTACATTTATTAGACATTTTCCCTTCAGAATTTTGCCATTCTAAAGAACAACCTCAAAAACCCTATGCTAAACGAAAACTCCATGGCACCTTTCCCTTTATCCAAAGATCTTTTAATGCACTGAGAATAATATAGTATAGACTGAGTAGAATAGTTTGAATATTACCTCAGAGGAGAGGCTGTTTCCTGACTCCCTCAAATTTCAGACCCAGAATAGCCCAATTCTTCCTCTAGGTGGTTGTTACACAAGCTGTGTTTCCCTGCTTCTTTACAGAGGCATTACTAAGTGTCGCTGTTTGAAACCACTGCTGCTATTGGCCAAAAAAATACAGCTCTCTTTCACCAAAAAAAATGTAAATCAACACATATTGGTGGTGTACTGCTTCCCTACAGGTCCTTGGTATAGCTCAGTTTAGCTGCATCCCATATTATGGTTTTCTACATGGCAGGGGAGTTGAAACTAGCTGATCATTAAAGGTCCCTTGCAACCTAAACCATTACAGAATTCTAAGATTGTACCGTAACACCTGCCCTCCCATGTTTTCTAGTCTGAAACTTTGCTTGGAACTAGGTGGTTTCCTTGGCTTTGGCTCCTGAAACCAGTCTCAGACTGCTTCCATAAGTAATTTTGCATATTAGAAGTCTACCAGTACATCCCTATGTGAGTTTCCTTCTAAGTGAATTGAGTATGTAAGTGTAGTGAGATAGATGGGAAGATGGTTATTGTGCTTATTAAATATCATTTGGCCTCTCAATAACCATAATGGCACGTCAATAATTGTTTGGATGCTACTCCCAAGTAGCTTCTAAAACCTACAGACTCCTTCAGTTGGCCAATCTAAAGGAATATCGTTCTCATTGGTGTCCTTGCAAGTCCATATACCCCTTCTTGGAGATTTAAAATTGCCTGAGAAGGACTCAGGATTCTGAATCTATGTTTGAGGAGTCAAAGTAAGCATTTTTCTTGCTAGTATGACAGTAGAGTTCCAAAACCAAGTGGAATTGTAAGGTCATTTATAAAATGTTAAAGATGAAATGCAATAACATTGATATTATCAATTGTACAAATCTGCTTAATTGACTGCTTTAATTCTGAAAAGACTGGATTCTGTGATTCTACTTTAAGAAACGAATGTTTGAGCTACCTGTACATACTGTTTATAGCATCTCCCACCCAAACATCTGAAAATTAATAAAATAGTTGGCAACTATTATTTGGCAAACATTAACTTAATTTTATGCTAGGCAAGGAATCCAAAATAAATGTAAGCAATTTACTTGCCAGATAAATTGAACAATAGAGGAAAAAAAGAAACACAAAATAAACTCCCACATCCGTAATGAAGTTAAATTAATTATAGTGTACTGTTTAAACACAACTACAAAGACACAATTGAATCGTCTAAAAAATAGGAAACAATTTTATTTTGTCTGGAAACATGTAATTTAGGGTTTAAAGAGAGCGAGTCTCTGTTGAGTCGTGCAAGTCCTGATTTTGATTTTAGGGAAATAACGTTTTTACTTCCTGGCATTTTTAGTATTTTACTTTTTCTCCACTAGATGTCCCCAGCCAGTCACACTACAGTGGCTTTCACTGATCGGATATTCGAGGTCTGAAAGGGTAGATACTTCCTTTGAAGTGCATATTATTAAGATCTCATGATTAATGGCTTTCACTCTAGAGTTCATCTTATCTGGAAGATTAGCAGGACACAGACCCTCAAGAAAAACACAACGATTTAATTTCCTGCTAAGATATAGCAGCTTCCCAGTTTAGGGAGAATTTAAGAATCATGTATGCTCTCTTCTCTGAAAATGTTTAAGTAATCAAAGTCTTAAAATAAATGAAAATCCTAGTTGTACAAATCCTTCTATATCAAAAGGGAAGTCTTAGAGGGCTTTTTTTCCTGTTACTGGGTTACTTTCAAAGGATGTGTAACAGTTCCACAGAACCCTTCACAGCTGACTGAGCTAACAGCAGGAGTCTTGCTTAATTTGAGTTTTAATGTATCTTTAAAGTAAAATGAGAACAAAATCTGGAATGACCACAAATATAATTTTAAGCCTTTCCCACCTCCCCAAAATATAGGAGGTTGGAAATAAAACTTTTGTATTAGACTTTTAAGACAGGTAGACTAAGCTACAACTAATTTCACCTTTTCTGACATGCACTGAGCTCTGTGAGGTTTTTGGGCTTTGCCAACCCTCAGCTGTGCACCTCTGCTGCAGCAGGGCAGTGCACTGATGTGTCTCTTATTTTGAGGGATGCAATAAGGATTTGTAAAAGGCAACAGGGGATCTTCAACTACAACCACTTAGCGGCATGTTTCTGACTCTCAGGGGGTCAGCTAAAATGTTAGTGCTGCCTAGATGAGCAGCTTCTGTACCAGAGAGAAAAAAAAAACAAAAAACCACAAAGCAAGTACTCTGCAACTCACTCATTCCCTGGAATGACGATAAACACTGACTAGGGGACCACAACCTTCCAGTGGTTTCATCAGCAGAGCCACCGGGACTCACACTGACAATAAAAGGCATAATTTTGCCAATACAAACAATGAATAGATGTGAGAAACAGGGAAACAAAGCCCAGTGCTCTTGTTGCCATCCCTGTGTTACAGCTGGTTAGGTAACTTTGTTACTTCCGGAACTCAAGTCGGATAATCTTTGCTACCAGGGGACTTCGTCTATGGTTTTTTGTTTTTCTTTTGTGTAAAAGGTTTGAGAGAATCTTACAGTGGAAAAATGGGAGTCTTAAAGGTGAGTTGGTTGAGAAGGCTGCTGAGAGGCTTTTTTTTTTCTTATGATAGGAATCTTGCAGGGTTTGTGTAGGGTTTGATTTTCAAAAGACAATTAAGAGCCTAATTTGCAGGTGTTTCCTCTCAAAGTTTTTTTCTCTGTAGCCCTGATGATCAGTACTTTCCCAAAAAAAGAGATGGTGAAACAACAGTATTACAGGACTCAGGGAAGCAAACATGAAGCAGTAAAAAGTAGAGTAAAAAATAATACAGTGAAATATTTTCAAAACTTTCTGTTGTTTTCTTTCTCTTCATGGAGAAAAGCAAGAAGGGAACTCCTCTATGCCAGGGAAAGTCTTCACTGATCCCATCACAGCAATTTTCCTCTCCCCTTATGAGCATCTAGCCCACAAGGAGTTCCCAACTGCTGTCACCTGCAGTAGCTTATGCCCAGGGTTTGGCTCTAAACCCTCAGGAGTCAGCCTGAACTTTCACAGTTTGAAAACTTCCCCACAGCTCCCCCTTACACAGCTCTGTGGCTTGGCCTCTGGGCTGCACAGGGGTGAGGCACGGATGTGGACTGCATGTTTTCAGTGCGTGAGGACAGATCAGAGATGCCCTAGCTGGGCTGCCAGGCTGTGGGATGGGCCTGGGGAGGCTGGGAGCCCCCACCTGCCCTCAATCCTACTTTGCAGCACAAGGACACTGGAAGCACAGCTGCTCCTGCTCTGCTTGCCCTGCCTCACCAAATGGTTTCTCCCTCCCACAGCAACATGAAGCCTCAGTTGCTTCTTGCTTAGGCAGAGAAATCAGAGGAACATTGATGTCACAAATATCTTAGAAAAGCTAGCCACCTTGGCTAAACATAGACCAGATGAGATTCCCATTTCTTTTTCTTTCAATCTTTTGTGACTTTAACACCTGGAGTAGCGTGCATCCTCTTCTACATACAACTAGGTTCAGTCAGCACTTTGTGAAACAACTGTGCGAAGCAGAATCAGTTTGATACTTCTTCACTTAGGCCACAAGCAAATTAAGCCAAACAAGTTGCAACAAATGGCTTGGGCATTAGTCCAAAAGTCAACAACACACTTTTACTGCTGCCATGCTGTGTCGCCCTGAAGAGCTGCTCCTCTGAGCACCCCTGACTGCAAAGCAGAGATAATATGCAACCATCCGAATTCTGTGTTAGTCTGTGAGACAGTATCAGCTTCTAGGAACTAGTCTTTTTATATGTATTCTGCATGGTCACTGCATCTTGTATTGACTAACAAACAGAGTGAAGTAAGTTACCACAGAGTTGAGGTTTCCTGTATAATGTGCAAGGGTTTGACTTTTACCTCCTCTGTACTCTAAAATTCATAGAAGCATACCAATATGTCCAAAACTGAGAGCTGAGGTCTTTGATTGTCTGGATTTTGTCCAAAACTAGGGCAGAGTATCTGAATTAACGCAGTGGAAAATTTCTGCGAGTTTTTTGTGGTAGAAATAGCGTTCAGAGTTTTCAAAATGTAACTTGCGCACAAGGGATGTTTGACAATGTAAAAGGAGAACATTTCCTCCCCGAAGTTCACGTGGTAGGCTGACTAAAGCTCTCTGGGGGTTCCCCTTCTGCAGACATCAAGCAGGGGAAATATTGCCAAATGTATCAGATCATCTCTTTTCTTCTACCCTTTCCTGTCTGCAGGCAGAACTCCCCTTTGATACCCCATAGAGTTTATCTGGTGGACAATGTAAAAACCTCACCTTTTCTTTTTGTTATACGCTACACTCATAAATTTTTCCCTCCACATGCCGAACTTCTCTGCTTTGTCTTCTCCCTCTTAGAAAACCAAATGCTTTTTCAGGGGTTCAAGTGTCCTTATACTATAAAGAAGGGAAAGTTCATTGACTACATTAGCCCACTCATTATCCTCTTCTAAAGAGTTGAGCTCTGCTTTATTTATCCTTCTCATCTTTTTCCAGGCTACATTCATCTTGCTGAAAGTTCATGTGTGGTCTAAGCTCGCCATCTAGGCTCCTTAATAAAGGCATAGAAAATGATTCATTTCATGTCTGTTTTAAACCTTCAGAGGATAAAATTACTCACCTTGGGAGGAGTTTTTCTACTGCTTAAGTCCCCATCCTCTCGAGAGGAAATCTAGACAAAAGTTTAGACTGAATGCTTAACATGCTTTGATGAAAATTAGATGGGACTTTCAGTCCCACTCACCAAAACCTTGCCCTTAAGCTGTTGCTCTGCTCCTCCATTCACTAGTAGTTTGGAAATTGCAGAGGCATCTCAAGGAGCCTCAAAAGGAAGGAAGCATATCGTGATTTATAAAGCTTGCAAAGCAGTTGATCCACTGAGCCAAAAAAGAACTGGACATGCTATACAAATATTGGAAAAGCTTAGTGTTTTCATGGCATGTCTGTGCCTCCGCAAAAGATGTGGTGTCTGGAAAAAGGGGATACATTACTTCCAAGAACCTCCCCCATCTCACCACTTCACTGCTCAAAACTTACAAGTTAGAAACCAAGAAATCACAAAGTTAAATTGCACCCTAAAAAAGGACATCAGATTACCATAACTCACAACTCCATTCACAGGCCAATTAGCTAACACTGTATTGAGTTTAAAGTCATGCACAGATTCATGTACATATACAGCTCCAAGATCCTGGATAAGGAACTTCCAACGTGAGTTCGTTTTGTATAAATGTGTGACACACAATTGCATACAGGCCTAAGGCCTTTCCTGCAGGAAACTCATAGAATGTTTTACTTGATCCAGAGCTCGTGAAATAGGAGAAGGTGGTCTTTCCTTACAATTTGCTGAACCAGAAATATTTTTGTACTTACATAGAAGCAGTTGGGAATCTCATTTACCATTTGTGATTTTTAATTTCCCATCTTGAAACAGCATAAACAAATGAAATAAAAATATTAATATGAAAATGTAAAGAAGGTGGTAAGTATATATTTTTTGTAATAAATGGTATTTTGTTCAGTATAAATACTTGTAGAGAGGGTGTTTTAAAAATTCCCAGCTATCCCAATATGTTGTATATTTTAATGTAGCTTCCTAGCTACACTCTTGTGGTTAAAACAGTATGATTTCCTTATATTATGAGGCATGAAAGTCTATTATGGCACAGAGTTCAGATGGGATTGGGTGGGTTTCCCTCTAGACTCCACTGTTCTATTTTATCTTTTTATACTTTATAACTCCTATGTTTTTGAAAGATGAAACTCAAAAAATTTTGCTGCGGTTAGGATTTTAATAAAGTTTTCAGAAAAAAAATTGTTATTAACACAACCTGATACATGGTCTGAACCAACATTCTTTCTGCTGCCAGATGTAATACTCTTCCAGAACAGACCATATTTTGATCATGGATATAATAAGCCTTCATTCAGGAATATTCTTCATCAATTGTACAGAAGCTGGTAAAGTTTTTGTGCCACTTGCACTCTCACTCATAAGTATATGTTTAAGTGTCAGGGAAACTGAAGGATTCTGAATTCTGTTTTCTGGAAAATATATTATTTTAAATTACTTTAGGCTTAAAAAAAATTATATTTGCCTTGAAAGTTCAATTTTAACAGCTCTGTTAGTTACCTTGCTAGGAGTTCCTTCTGAATGTAATTCTCTTTTCTAAGATAAAATCTGCCAGACTATCAGATGTTGTTCTAGACCTCAGGCAGGGCTCAGTCCCTGTATTAAATCATTACAACTTAGGAACACCTTAAAAAGGTGTTAATTTCACTTTTTTTTTCTCCTTACTTTGAATGGAGTTTAAAATCTTCCCAAGAATTAAGAGCAGTGAAGAGGAAATGACAGTAATCATTGGGAATCCCTTAAAGCAGTCCTCAAAGACAATATAAATGCTTTTTTGAAAGGCATAGCACAAAGAAAATCCTTATGATGCTTAGGATCATAATTGCACAATTTAAGGTATGCAACACAAAAAATCCCCCAGAAATATTGCTAAAATCTGCAAAGTAAAACAGATCATCATCATAATAATTTTAATAACTGACACAGTAATAATAATAATAATAATAATAATAATAATAATAATAATAATAATAATATAACAACAACAACAACAATAATAGTAATAACTTAAGATTAACTTCTGAGATGTACAAAATCATACTTGAAAAAGATAGTGCTGAGATTTTATCTGAGGGAGCAGCAACCTTCCAATACAATCTCACACATTTTATACTTGTTGCACAACACCACACATTTTATATGTGTTGTTGACTAAAACAACGAAGGAGATAGAGCTCAGGTTTTCCTAATGATCAAAAAACACAGAATGACAGTGATCCCACGTCTCTGAAAAACAGATCTGCCCGACTGCTGTCACATACCATCAGCACCTCTCAGAGAATTGCTGACAGAGTGAAATAGTAAATTTCTCATCACTGAACATTTTAGCATGCATAGAATTCTACCCACTACTGAAAAATCTTTACTGAACACTGAAGAGTATGAAGTATCCATCAGTACAATCATAAAATAAAATGTAAAAACTTGCATTCATCAACTTTTATATCAGACTATATAGATTAAAATGCACTGCTACAGAAGTACTTCAGGTAATAACTGTTCAAAAATCATGTATATCAAGAGGACTCTTTGGCTGAGGTTCAAGATTAAGAGACACCAGTTTGAGTACCTATATGTAGAAATCCTCACTGCACTGGGTATCTAAGCTTCCATTACAGCCAGTAGTTTCAGGGCAGCAATGCAAGAGTAATTCAGTTCCCACTGGGGAAGCTGGTCAGTTGCATCACTCTCCAGGCAGCTCTGAACCTATGGACCAGATATCCATGGAGGTCAAGCCAGTTTAGACAGCTAGCTCACATGTGGATGCAAGGTTGTCTGAACCCCAGAGCAAATCCTATCTCTTTAAAGGATTTCAAAACATGATATTATGGAACTTCCTGAGTAAAGCATAGCTTCATTCTTGTGGTGGTTTTGGCTTCTGTTCTTCTCTGCCAAGGTCAGGATGAATAATACATGGGAAACGCCAAGCTCGAGTTCGGGCTTGGTTGTTTGTTGTATCTTATCTATGGACAGACTCATGAACCATGAGCTACAACTAGCATGGTAGGAAAAAGAGGTAAAAATGGAGACCTTCTAACTCTTTTCAAGGTCTTTTAAGTGATAATTACCCAATAATGAAGTGACACCTATATTATTTATGTTTTCAAACCAATAATGACCACTCAAGGCCCTCAATGTGGACCTTCTTCAACCAATTACAGAAAACCACCTAAACCCATGAAGAAAGAAGAAGAAGATGAAGAAAGACAAAGACAACACTCAAAATCCTCCATCTTGACTCCTATGTATTACTATACACCAAAACCCCAAATTCTAAGTTTCTAAATCTCCAACAATTCTGTTCCATCTGCTTCCACTAAGAATCAATCTGGCCCCCGGGCTTGGAAGAACAACTTAAATGCTGTATGCAATTGATCCTCTTCCATCCTTTGTGTATGAGACACATTATATTATTTAATTGCAATATCATATCATTTTCTCTCAAGACCCTGTTTGAGAATGGAAGCAGCCTGATGGGACACATGATAAAAGAAATTTCAGGCATAGAAGACACTGCACACTTGTTTGTGGTCTCCCTCTATGGTTCTTGCATGCTTTACAGAATCTATTTGGGAGTATTTATCCTGTTCTTTGCTATTGTATTCCTTAATTAATACTTCTCTCTCTCTCTGCACTTCTCATCATTTTTTGTAGGCAAGTGATGTTTATATTTCCCCCCTCTGATTCTAATTCAAATCATCTGAGAAATAATTTACATGTAGAAGATGAATACCGCAGTTCAGCCAAAACAGTATGAAAAACAGACAGGAGGAAGCTGATCTGCGATGCATTCTTAGACTTGAAAATCACTGACTTCACTAAAAAGTGACACTAGTCACACTAAGAGAAGCGCAAAAACGTCTCTAGAAGTGATTTTTTACATTAAGACATTATTATAGTGCTCCAGCAACTGTTTGGGACCTACTCAGGCTGCTGAGGCTGAAACCAACAACCCATTACTTCCCAGGACATTGCCCTAACCACACCACAGATTTTCATCCCAAGTTTTACACCAAGGTACAGCTCAGCCAGTCCCTCTGATAAAGACTGTGAGGAGAAGGGATAGAGATCTTGGGACCCAATTCAAGGGCCTGCTTATGCATCATGAATTAAAACATCTGTGGAGAAAATGTTCAATTGGCTTGCTTAGCAGGGACTAAATATTGTTGCTGTCAAAAAAAACCAGACCTCTGAACCCCAGTCTTAGCCATTGCCCATCCATCATTTATAAGCTTGTTTTGCTCCTACTCTAAAGTAATAGTGCCATATTAGAATGATTTTATAGAATTTTTTAATCTCTTTTTCAAGTAAATGAACACAAAGACCTATAAATAAGTTTTAAATTACTGTCTCTATCACACACTGCTATGGAGGACATAAAATCTCCGGGGAGTTTGATCTGTGTTAATTAAATACAAAAAAAAATCTCCATAAGGTCTAAAGCATGTTTAATGAATTAACATGGAGGCCCCATTGAGCAAAAGCCTTTTAAACTCCAGTGAAACAAATCAACCCACATTTTATTATTATCCACTTAACAAATTTAATCTGTTGCTTTATATCATGTGAGACCAGTTTTTCATAAATGCTAATTAAAACCATTAAAAATGGAAATCTTCTAAGGGGCTTATGCAAAGTGTGAATATTGATGCAAAGAGATAGGCCTGTTTGTCGTTCTGAAAGAAAGATAGTGCTTCTACTATAACCAGCTGTGCTTGGGAAATCTGCTGGGAGTAAGCACAGCCGCCTACAGCAATTTGAAGCATGAAGGGGCTACAAAAAACACTGCCTAAAGGAAGCTGGTATTGCCATTTCACTGACAGGGTAGCACCAATTTTGATGAATGCCATCACACTTGAACCACAGAAAGCTGAAGAGAGGAAAACAAACTAAAACAATAAATAAAGCTGATTTGAATCCTTAGAGCCCACATACACTGAAGGTAATTTAGTGATACTCTCTAACTCGGCCCATGATTGATCAATGTATGGGTAAAATGATGCTCATAGAAAAGACTGGAACTGAGTCATGTAGGATGCTCAGACCATCCCAGGGAATAACCCTCCCAGGAAGGAGCAGGGAGTTACAGAATTCACAGGCACACACTTCTTCTTCAGCAACTGGTTTTAATTTGTTAAATATTTTTTCCAAGCATGCAATGAGGAGAACATGCATATGATTGCTGCCAGATTTTCTGCTGTTAGATCCTAAACAAGATGGCAGATTAGTAGGTAAAAACACGAATAGAATATGAAAAGTTCAGAGTTTAAAAATCTGTATAAAGTTCATATAAGCAGACTTTAAATCTTGCTTTCTTTACACAAAAATCTGACCTTTTTCTGTTTGTCTTGCACATGCAGACATTTTTCTCTTTTTTTACTTAAGCTCTTCAGACTAATTCATTTCTCAACACTTCAACAAAAATCAGAAACATTAGAGCCTCTCATTCACAAAATCATGGAAAATAACAACTTGAATTGCCATCAGGAAATCAGGTCATCCATTCCCCAGATCTGTTATGTGATAAATGTGAGTGCACCAATATTATTGCTGGTGGATGTTTGTATAATATTATTTTTAAAAGCTCCAGTAAAAGAAATACCTACACAGAAAATTAGACATTTTTCAATGGCAATGTGTGTAGGCCTTAGCCTACACATAAGCTCAGTTTTTTATTATTATCTCCTTACTGTATTTACTAAACCAGAAGTTGCTTGCTTTTATTTTACTTTTATATTTATGTCATATTCATATAATATATTAAAATATATGCATATACATTAAAATTTTGCATATTATATGGCAGCACAGTTAGTTTTATAAACTTTATAATTATATTTAAAACATGAAAATTCTCCTGCTATTTAATTTTATTAGACAAATATGTCTCTCTCTTAGAAACAGTATTTTTAAAGTGTTTTAAGTGTTTTTTAGAAGCTGCACATCATGATTTTAAGACAGTAACTATGTTCTTTTAGTCTCAACTATTCTAACAGCATGCAGGCCTCCAAACAGTATTACTCATCTATAAATGATACTTGTTGTCTTACTTTACATATGCCACAATATAGAATAAATAAGCTAAGTTTACCAAAAGGGCTGGCACATATTACTGGTAAATGTGGTGATACTTTATTCAATTGAGGAAAGACAGCTTTGAGTCATTCTCACTCACATGATGTTCAAGTGCTCACACACACAAAAAAAATACTATACACAACTTTTTACCCCAGAGACTTTATACCTCAAACGTCTTAGATCTGCACTTTCACTCTAGTTTCACTTTTTGTCAACATAACACTCTGAGAACAAAATTTTGCCAACATGGAATCCTACCTTCAAACCTGTTTCAAAAGACATTAAGTAGACTTAGCCATTCCACCATAAGATTTTTCCTCTATCAGGGGATTTCTTATGTACTTTTTAATGAGGTTATTGTCTTCCATCTTTTCCCTAAAACTTAGCTGGAATGGGAAAAGTAAAAAAACAAAGGAGCGCTACTGTGATAGCTGCAGTTGCAAAGAGTTTTCATTGAATGGGCCATATCCAGGACACTGCAAAAGCGACAAAATGCCACCTTTATCACATCTTTCTGATTCTGTGTCATAAGCAGGTGAGAAATGTGAGAAGACAGAAAAACTCATAGCAGTAAAACTGATGTAATCAGGAAAGGAGAAAACGGAGTCATTTCTGAAAAGCCAGTACTCAAGTTCTGTCTTATTTTCAGTAGGACTGTTCGGAAGAAGGGAAAAATTAAATAACTATAAATAAGCATTTGGCATCAGTAATAATGTTGCAAAAAGGAAAAAAAGGTCAAGCTAGAGGAAAACAATGGGGCATTTCCAAACTTAGAAATTTAACTATGGCAATATTAATTTCAAAAAAGCCAGTGGGAGTATTTAGGCAAGAACATGACAGTGACTTCTAAAATAGCAGAATGACATGAAAGTGGCAGAGTGAAAGACAGACACAAGTCAGTGCAAACATAGACATCACCCTTAAGCTCTAGTGATAAAATAAAACCATCATAGATATTTCTCTATTATTAACTAGAGAATGGTATCTGATCAGTAAACAGCTGTTCTATTTGGGCTAAAACATTCACAGCATGGAACAATCACAATCAATTTTCACATTGGGTAGGAGGCACATACAACATGTTTGGGACCTAACAAACAGAGTCACTGAGAATTTTGAGAGCAGTTAAACAAAATACACAGAAATACAAAAAATAAAGAATAACTTGTATTTCATCAGAAAAGAAAATTACATGCAAATAACCAGGCTAAATGCTTTACATAATGAAGCTATCTTTTCTTGTTGTTATTTATATATAACTTTATTTATGAAAACTGAGTGTAAAATCAAGCTAAAGCAAAATGGTATTGTTAAAATCTATGACATAAGATAAACATATCTTATGTACATACTCACAGTTTATCATTATGCTATTTTATTGCATGAGTCAGGCAGCACCTGTGCATAAAAATATTCTTTTTCCTAGCTTTTCTTCTACTTTCCAGACACCTTATGTCTTTCACTTTCTTACCTTTTCCTTATATTACCTTACCACGCAAAATCCTCAGTCTTACAAAGAACACAGCACCTTATTTTTTTACATATTCTCAAATAAGCAACATAAATGGAGCAACTTGCTGTGTTAGACTGCTAAAGTTACAGTGAAAAGGGTCACAAATATCCCAAAACAATGGTGAGTCATTCAAACACAACATAGAGATAATCTTATGGAAAAACCTACTGACAAAAAGGTGGTCAAGAAAAAAACTAGTCCACACAAAAACAGCAAGGAAAAAAATACCTTGTTGGAATTCAAATACATGACATTAAGAGAGCTTCTTAAATCTACATCAAACTTCATTTTTAAATTAGCGGTTTAGCATCCAGTCATGCAATAATCTCTTCTCCTACTAACAGCACAGATTTTTTTCAGGTAAATGCATACATAACTCTTCTTCCTTGTTACACCATAAGGACAAGGCTCCTGACCATTGAGTGTAAGCAGAGTGAAAAATAGGATTCATGACACTTCCCACCCAAAGCTATTTCCAAAGCCATAGAGAGCTGCATGTGCTGCAACATATACACTTATGGAGATGAGTATACGTATTCTGTGCCTGTACAGCTACACATTGCCTATTTCTGTCTGTGCAGTTTCAGGTACTCAATCTACATCACAACGTGGGTGACACTGGGCTCAGTGCTGACACAATGTGCACATGCACAAAACATGCACAAAAAGGGCACAAAGCAGTGCAGGCTAAACCTCCATGGCCATGGCACACACATGGAGGGGCATCTCCTCTCTGGGAAGATCAAACCCCTGAATGAAAGACAGATATTTCCTTTTTGGAGGCCAAGTCCCCACTCTAGACTCCAGGACTTATTTATCCAGTAGGAATTGGTAGGGAGCCATAACTACATTTAGGATCAATTTCAAAAGGGCATGTTTAAACATCACATGCTTTGCAGTATGTTGAAAGAATTTAGATCCCCCTTTCTTTATGTCTAAAAATATGCAGTGACATTTGAAAGAAGGAAGTATGTTCCAAATATAGATGTGGGACATTTCAGTATTGTCATCCTGCACTGCTAAAAACTATGATAAAATAACCAAACACCCATTGTTCCATACACAGAGAGCCATTACCAGAAAGTGAGCAGTTACAGAACACTGCATATTTTCCACACATTCAGGGCATGATTTTGATATTTTTGTTCATGTTTAACAGTGCTTCACTTCTTGAGTAGCTCCACTTATGTCAGTAATAGCATTCATACAATATGAATAAACATAACATAAAGTTGCATTATTTTCAAAATTCTTCTATTGTTCTTTTAAAACATAAGTAGATATAAATACATCCTTCCATTTTTGTGGGTTTACTTTGGAAGAAGTCTCCTGTCAAGGATAAATAAACTGAAACAACCATCAATAAATATTCAGCAGAGTAAAATAATAAAATTGTTACTTTGAATCTTAGGTATGTCATGGAAAGATAATGCTTTTCAGATGCATTGAGGAACTAAGATTTTTTTTTCTATTAATTATAGCTATTAATTGAAAAATATGTCGTAAGTACTTTGGAAAATATGAGGGAAGTGACTGTTATTAGGAAAGAAAAAACATCTCAGTTTTTTTAAAAGAAATTCTAGCATTTCATGATAAATTGTTGAACATGCATATTTTTATGAGACATCCAGTTCTAAGGACACTATGGTGGCAGTAGCACATTAATAGGCTTCCTGCCTCTGTTGAATTTGCAGAACCTGAATGCCAATAAAACATCCATTTGGGTTTGGGTTTGGGTTTGGGTTTGGGTTTGGGTTTGGGTTTGGGTTTGGGTTTGGGTTTGGGTTTGGTTAATAAGGGACTTTAAGTTGACCAAAGAAGAATCAGGACCTCATTACCTCATCCGTGTTTGAGGTTTTCATTTTATTTTTTTCTCTGTCTTTTATCTAGCTTCATTTCTCTCAGCTTGAGAAATTTCTGACAGTCAATTAGCAATTACTTTCCTACTACCTTGTATCCAGGCCAGCTACTCAAGTAGTAGGTAACACTCTGTGTCTGTCATTACACCATTCTAAAACTTCTGACCAACATCAGCAACAACGATGTAATTTTATGTCCTATGCTATTTATACCTACTACTTGCAGACAAGAGGTGAGAGGAAGTCAGTGTGCCAGAGTCTCTGTGTAAAATCATTACATCAGATTCTACATCTTTCAAAATCCCACAGCAGATTTGCTATTCTTTCATCAAAAGCATGACAGAAAACCAAGAGAAGGGGGAACAAGGCTGATTAACTGTCCATTCACCTCCACACAATAAGTTTTATGGCTGGAAATTTTTCCTCTGGAAAAAACTCAGTTGGAGAAGTGTAGCCCCAAAGAGAGCACCAGAGCTTACAGAATCATAGAATGTGTGGATTGGAAGGCATCTGAAAGACCATCTAGTTCCAACCTCCCTGTCCTGAGCAGGGAAACCTTGCACTAGACCAGGTTGCTCAAAGCTCCATTCAACCTGGCTTGAACATTCTAGGGATGGGACATCCACAGCTTCTCAGGGCAATTTGTGCCAGCATCTCACCACTCTCACAGTAAACAATTTTTTCCTAATATCTAATCTAAACCAACTCTGTAAATTTAAAGCCACTCCCAGTTCTTCTATCACTACATGTCCTTGTAAAAAGCTTGAACAGGATCAAGCCCTCAGCCTTGACCCAGCTGCGGAATGCAGCAGACAGCAGGACAGGAATGGCCACGGCTCCTTCTCTCATCGCTCTTCCCTTTTCCCACCCTCAGCACAGATGGGGACGCACAGCTGGAGTGAGGACAAGAAGGTGACTCAGGCCTGAGCATCAGCCAGCACCAAGTATTGAGTGCACCTGCACACACTGCTGCAACTGTGATTTCTAGCAGCATACATCTAAGAATGGGATTCAGCCAAGAGCACCAGACCTGTGTCTAAACACCAACCTTTTGAAACACTACGATAGCCATGTAGTAACATCAATGTACTCAGTATATCACATGCAAAATTTATACATAACACTAAACTTCACAGCACCTTCATAAAATTGATAAACACATTGGTGTAAATGTTAATCTCTCCTTTAACACATTGGTTTTCTCACTTCATTAGCCCCTTAAATTATGATACAAAGCATTTTATAGCAATGAAATGTCTATTCCTGTTTGTCCAATACAATGACCTCCAGCCTATTCAGAACATCTCTGAACATCACTGTAATACAAACACATAAGTGAAAAACATTTTAGTTGCCAGAACTTGCTGCAGTGAAGATACCTCTTTTGATTTTAATCAATAAGTAATATACTTCAATCATTACTATCTGTTTTCTTGTTTCTATTTCTTGAAAAAATATTCTGAAAAATATTACCTTCAGTAATGGTGCAGGCACATTATTTGCTGTATGCATTTTCTGTATTGGCTTTCCAGACACAGAACATGTTCTCATTCAGTTCTAAACGAGTGTCTTTGTCTCCTGTTAGACAAGGTCGTGCTATATAAACCAAAGTTGCTTCCTCTTTTTTACAGAAAACTTGTTCCCCATTTATTAAACTGAGAGGTTAAGTGATGACTAATAGACAAGTGTAACTATTTTGACTACTGTCAGCCTCTCAAAGAAATGTCAGGATATTACTTTAAGATTAGAAATAAGAAATATTTATAAAATACTACTCCTCTAACATAATTCTGTTAAAGACGTCATGAAAAAATAGCACAGTATCTTTTAGCAAGTGTCCAACACTCCATATGATAAAAAAAACAAATACATGTGTTAGTCTGACAAATAGAAACACTATTCAATACCAAAACCTAAACTAAAAGGAATAGAGCTGACGACTATTTCCTTACAAGATCTACTGTATTTAGAAAACATTAAAATATGTGAATATTTTAATATAATTTTGAATTATTGTATTATTTCTCTCTTTAATCACCTTAAGAGTTGCAGCAAATCACTACACACCTTGTGTCATTTTCCATAGACACTAATATTTTATCAATTTTTCAGTAAAAATGTGGGTATGCTTAAGAGGCATTTTGATGGTTAGATCCAGAAAATAACATTTGCAATTTATTATTAAAAGTCAGGATGCAAAATATATTTCCTGCTCTGCAAATGGCTCCAAATCCAATTTTTCCTCTATTAAATTTGGTGATGAAATACATTTTTTGTCTATATGAGTTTAAGATGTTTTCCGGACCAATTCAGGAGCTTTCAGGAAATAAACTCTTTATGTCAAGTCTCATTTATTCACTAAAGCTATGTGTACTGTACACAAAAAAGGCATGTGTAATTAGAAGAGGACTAATCACTTCATGGAGGTTTATGAACCATTTTTCTAAATTTGTGGCAACTTTTTAAAGTTGTTATGCATACACTTTTTCCTCAGGCATTTTATCTTTTCCACAGGAAACTTTTTTCCAGACAAAAATTTCACAAAATCTTTTCTTTTGTTTAGAACCTAATACAAGCTCCAACATATTCAAAATGTAGTCAGCTCTGGCTATTTCTGAAGTATGCAGGTTTCTTAGAAACATCAAATGTAGTGTGATCAGGGCCAATTCATATCTGTGAAATTTGCTGCCACATTAGAAAATGTCAGGATATGTAGTTGTAGAAGCCTACCACCTGTCAGTATTTCAGTCCTCTTCAGAACTTTCAGTTTCATAACTTCTGAGTTTTTAAAGCATGCTTATACGAGGTAATGTATCTGTCCTGGAAAATCCCTGCTCGAGTGCCTCTATTCTTCCCCTAAATTTGAATCAACAGGTTTTGACATTCAAACCATTTTGTAGGTTTTCGCACCTACCAACAACATCCAAATCCAAAGGTTAAGAGACCATAACCTCACATTTGGTTTCTAAATCCTTTGCTATACCCAATTTGACCGCTGTTTCTGAATTTTGACATTGAAGGGCAATTGAACAATACATTGACAATTGCAAAGTTTTTGTAGTGCTGTTGGTCAGACCAAAGCCACAGCCTTTTCACGGGCCACAAAAAGGTGCTGGACTGTGACCTCACGAGTGTACAGGAACCACCTGGGTTCCTCCAACCCCTGCTGAGAGTCCACTGGAGGCCACATTCCAATCTTAACATTAGACATAACAAAATCTGATCAAATGTGAGTTACAGACCCCCAGGATGTCATTTTAGTGATTTCCATTCATGTTGCCCTTCTCTAATCTCACAGTTTCATTATAGTGCTTCACCTGAAAATTCTCTGACTAGATACCCAACTTCCTACCCACACATATAAATACTGTGCCTCAAGATGCCACCTGGCTTACACACTCTGAAAGGAACTGTAAGAGGAAGCATTCCCCCAACCTCAAATCTCCCTTTTCTATAGTTTAATCTCACTGCTGTCACAGCCGTCAAAAAAAAAAAGCTGAAAAGAATTATCAGCAAATGGCAGAAACTGAGGACATTTTTAAGAGTGCCTAATAATTTTCTTCTTCGTAATGTATTTGGTTTTGTGTCCAGTCCTTCATACAACATCATAATGTATTGTAAACCTTTAGAGATAAGCCAGAACTTCTAGCTTGTAATATTACATAGAGGATGCTGTGACAGAACATTCTAGAGCATTCTCTAAGAGACAAAGTTTCTGACCAGAATTTTTGATTATCTCAATAGTCTTATGAAAGTAGGAACAGTGAAATATCATGGACATTTTAGTTACTATTATTTTGTTATAGGAATTTTTTCTATTCTTCCCCACTTGACTTACTGGTTACTTCCTCTTTATGACTGATTTATAAATGGATAACAACCTAGTTCTTGTTAGAAACTCCCAAGAGGTGCTGCTGTAGCAGATGCTGGGGTTTAACTGCTGAGTCATTGTGTCATCTGATTATGTGAAAAGCTACTTCCAAATTTACAGGCTTATATCAAAATTAAAACGAAATCACTAGATACTTGTAAAATGCTTTATTCTGGATCTATATTTGTACAATAAAGCACTCAGGATTAAGAAAATATGCTGCAGACATTTACAGAGGAGTGGAATGTTTAGTAGGATGAAGTGTCTCAGAGTCCTAGCCACTACTCAGTGGGACTGTGTGTGCCTGTCTCTCCAGGAGAGACTTCATGCTAGGAAATAACATTTCTAAAACTTAAGAAGAAAGAAAATTCTAGATTTGCAGCCTTAACTAACAGTCCTCAATGTAGAGAAAATAGGTGATACAAAATTTTTTGGCACTGCTTTCATTAGCAATGTATGGAGAGAGATTTGCTTATTTCAAAAACCATGTATTTTTAAATCAAATGCATGATAATCACAGCAAATAGGATAATGGAAATAAATAGAAGAATTAAAGAATATGATTACCAAGACAAAGAGATGACCAAAGTATCCATGACCTCTGTCCCTCCAAAATTTCCTGAAAGAATACAGAAACTCCATACAGACCCTGCAGGCGGGGTACTGCCACAGGTGCTATTCTCAGGACAGAGACAGGCAGAGGGGAATGCAAGATGGAGAGCACTTTCCCAGCACTTCCTAGAGATTGTCTATCTAGGGAATAAAGAGAGGCAGGAATATATCCTGCAATAGCTGGACATTTCCAGTATGTACCTACTAGTCTGTGCTGAGTATATGGCTGTCTCAAGTAAACTAGTTGTCCCACTTTTTCCCTCAAAGATGGAAACCTAATTTCAGCAAGGAAATTTTAAGTCTGATGTTCTGTATAGGTTCCCTTGACTAATATATGCCCCATATGTACATCTTCTTTAAAAAATATTTCTGTGTACTCTCCACTGATTGCCAAATTATCCTAGTCTAGGAGGAGAAGGAACAAGAATTATAAGGAAAGAATTAGTCATGTTGTACTCAGGCAAATCTATCTTTGGTCATGTATTGACAAGGAAATGACAAATTAATCACAAATAAGTTCTTTCTTGATGATAAATAACTGCATGTCATGCTATAAGAGGAACAACAATTTTTTTTTAGAGATTGTTGGAGTTAAGAGTTTATACAGTGACATCCATGCTATCCTATTTTGGCTTGCAACATTATTCAAGAGGCTTATCATGTAGCTAAAGTCTCTGGAAGGAAAAAAAATTATTCCTGCAATTCATGCAGCTGAAGTATAGCTGTAAACAAACCACCCCATCTACCACAACTTTCTTCCAGGTAAAGATATGGAAGAGCATTATATAAAAGAATATATTTCTCTAACCTTTCTCATTATATTTGTGAACAAATATAATGTGAAGTCCATGATTCTTTCCTCTGTCTGGGTGTATTTAATATGGGCCATTTTTGGTGAGATTTTGGCAGCTTTGTCCTAGAGACAGCACACTCCACTGCTCCCAAACACTACTGTCCTCACCAGGCACAACCTGCTGCACAGAAGGAGACAGTGAAAACACTGGGTGAAGAGGCTAGGGGTTCTGGCCTCAGTGGGGAGTTCACACAGGGAGTGAGGGGTGCGGTGCCCAGGGGTATTTAGGAACGATCCTGTTGCAATGTGAGCTGGTCTGAGCGCGGCCAGCAGCCAGCCCTACACCGCCGGCTGCCACTAGAGGGAACACGGACATGCTGGAATTGGAAATGTGGAAAATCAGACGTTTGCGTTTTCTTTTTTATATCCCTTTTGGAATTCTTTTATCAAAATTGTCACCTACAAAATGTTTCTGAAATGTGTCCTACTGGTCCATTTCAAGCCAGAAAAAGTACAGTAATAAGGTTTTAAGTGCAAGTGGTAGAGAAATCTTTTGAAGCTAAAATAGGTCACCTGTAATTCAACTTTTAGCAACCCCATCTACCTCATTTTCTTTCAGATTTGCAGAAAAGCTCGGCAATATCACTAACTTATTTGTAAGTTAATTTGAGCATGGACTTTTCAAGGAAAGCAGCCCAACAGAAAATACTGACTCACTACAGAATTTTCTTTTTTCTTTTTTTTTTTTTTTGTGTTCTCCAGAGAATATCCCTCCATATTTAAATACAGTAAGTTCTTAACTTCAGCCTCCATGAAATTTCTGTGCAAAACAAAAGTGTAAATTGCAATACCAGAAAAGCCTTCCTTTCAAACTTTCTTGCATCCCAGGTGAAAGGAAGAATCAAGAAGAGCTTGCACAACATTGACTTGATCTATTTTTCAGAAGCTGTTTCTGCCTCCATAAACAAATGAGAAATCTTGTTGAAGCAGGAGATCTTTCCTTATGAGTTCAATGCACTAAACTAGGAGCGTATTAACTGTTCTGGAATCTCTTTCTCCAAGATATTTTAACCTTCTAGTTTACTCTAAGACAACACAGAACACATAAAGATCAGAAAATTCTGTATAATAGAAAATCTTCTCCATATTCAGATCAACAACCCCTCCCAACAGCTATCAAAAACCGTACCATATTTTGGGTTGATTGTCTTTAATGGGAAGCATACTTACAGAAATACTAGAATTCATTTCGGCTTGTAGTTGATATTTCTTCCCTTGTATTTAAAAGGTCTGTAGATTTAAGTCTGAGATTGTTTGATTCGTGATTTCAACTGGACTAGTTACTTATATGTTGAAAGATATGGAAAAACCTTATTATTTAATATGAGTATTTTTGTTTATAATGTGAACAAAGTTTTACATGGTCTTGACCCCTGCTGAGAGAGAAGGTCATTCCCTATGTATGGCACTTTATAGTACATGGCAAGACCAATATATTTTTAGAAGATATAGAAACCATCAACAGATAAGCCTACATATGTAAAGCAGTATAATGGGTAGAAAGTTAAAAGCCTGTCATCCAGATTGCTAATGGGGTTTTAAAAATACTAATTTAAGATCTTAAAATAATTTCCACAAAATAATTAATAGTTTCTATAACATACAACAATGTACATAATTTAAATTTATAAAAGTTAAAAATATCTATTTGGGGTGTTAATACCTACTGAGAAGATTAAGCTTTAAAGCACCAAATGAGCAGTTTTTAATTTAAAAATTCAGACTTTAGTGTTTTTTTTTTTTTTTAACAGACCCTAGACAGGACAGGCTCTTTCAAGATGATCTATAGATCAAGGAAAATAATTTAAAGAAGTTTCATAATAGCGCTGCACTACTTTTAGGAAAATTAATACTTCACATGCCCATAAGATGGCAGCAAACTCCTTTTTAATTCAGAAAAGTGACTGTCCGCTCTTCTGCACAAAGTTGATGCTATTACCGTGTTTTAATATCACTTCCCGATCGTCCAATTAACATAAAAAAGTAGTACATCAGTAGCATATGTATTCCTCTGATTTAAAAAGCATTCTTTCTCACTGTGTAAATCAGATGCCTTAATATTTAATAAAGTAAAACTGAATGATATTTAGAACCTCAGGGGAAAAAAAAAAGAAAAAAAGAGTAAAACCTCCCACAATGAAGGGACAGAATGTGCCCCACTGTGAACAGACTGGTAACTTCTTTTCATGATACATCAGCTGATGTCAGTGCTCTGGCTATTCAATGAGCAGAACAAACAACATGGCTTATGTACCAGCTCACTGCAACAAAATCCCCTTCCCCAAGGTTTCACATTACTGAACCCCACGCCTTTTTAATACTTAATATTTCCAGAAAGCATATATTTTCAAGCAGCTTGGAAAATACTGTTACTTTTCACAGATCTGTTTACAGCTAAGAAATCTGTTCATCTGCGCACTAGAGGTTTACTGTCAGAAATGAACAAGCTGAATTGTATATGAAATATTGTCATTGTCATTGCTTCTACAACTCTATGGTTGAAACATGATATCTGTGAGGCTGACAAGTCTGTACAAGTGTCACCTACCAGCCCTGTCCTGTTTTTCAAATCTGGTTGATGCTGGAGGTAAGATGCCATATGTTTGGGGTTTCCCAGCTATATTTAATCTTTTTGCACTGACAAACATGTCCAGGCAGAGTGAGCGGCACTGTACATTTATAAAGGATTGCAAGTCACAGAGTAATGGCTAGTCCTCTGGCCTCATACATGTCCCAGGTACTTACAGAATTACAGGAACATTTAGGTTGGTTGGAAAAGACCTTTAAGATCACTGAGTCCAACCATTAACCTAGCACTCAAGTCCTCCACTAAACCACGTCTCCGAGTAGCACATCCACATGTGTTTTGAACACTTCCAGAGACAGTCATTCCACTGCTTTACTGGGAAGCCTGTTCCAAAGCTTGACTTCCCTTTCAGTAAAGAAATTTTTCCTGATATCCAATCTAAACCTTCCCTGGTGCAACTCGAGGCCATTTTCTCTTGTCCTGGCCCTTTTTTACTTGTGAGCAGAGACCACTGTCCACAATGTCCTTTCAGAAAGTTGTAGGGAGAAATAGTTCCCTCAGAAAGGTATTTCCCCCTCTGCATATATATTTCTAAACTCAGTACACATATAGTTTGCCTGGTACTTCTGCAAGTGCTTGATTCACTGAATCTATATAGCACTAATAGTTTCATAATTTCATCATGCTTTCTGATCCTGTACAAATACTGCCCCATAGCACCCACTGTTCATAGACCACACTAACACACACACACACACACACACGCAAAACTTAAGTGTTTATAGCAGACATTTAATTTTGGTCATAGTATACTCTAGTCTAACCACATTACTGGAGTCTATATTTAACAGCGAGAGCTTGTTTCTTCATTTTCCAAATAAAGATGATTTTTATGCCTGCTACCTGCCAATCTGAATCTGGAGTTTTGCAAATCAAGCTGTGTTAAAAGCGACTCAGCTTGTAAAACAAAGCAAGGCAGACAATTTGCATTCATGAGTTGTCAGAGCCTTCCTTCGTTTCCTCAACAAACTAATGAATGAAAAAGTTGTGGGCATCCATTAACAGCAAGACAAAGCAGACAGTGGAAGTAGACCTGAACTAGATCACACTGTCTCATAGACCAGAGGGTTTACAGATGCAACTTTGACAACTGTTACCATTCCCTTGCCTGTGAATGAGCGAGGAGCATTGAATGTACTGTTTCCTGGCTTTCTCACAGGTGTTTCCTATTCCCAGGCCTCTCCTTAGTTCTTGTACAGCACTGTTTTCCCTGTTTCTGCTTCCATAAACAATCACCGAACATTGTATTTTGTCAGCTGAGACAAAAGAGATCAATGCACACTACGTTGATACAGAAACACCCAGCGTCAGGATATTCCTTTGACCTTCAAAAATAACATCCTTTTTTTATACACATAAAACATTCTTTATACACATATAACATCCTTTTTATATCTTTTCTATTTCATGTGTTACTGTGAGCTGTCAAGTTTTATGATTTCTGGATTCAATAAGATTGTACCTTACTTTGTCATAATTAATGCACCAATATAAATGACTATACATTACTTAAAATTAAAATAATAAAAGAAATTAAACAAGTCCCACATCAGCTCATTAAATACAATATCAGAAACTTGTCATAAAATTGAGCTGCTTTAGTCAAGAAGATTTATCAACAGAGCTTCCACATGGAAGAACTGTGACCTTTAGCTAGAACTACAATTTTTTTCTTTGGACTTTGTTCAAAAGATAATCTAACTTTCTCTCTTATGGCAGAGCAAAATAAGCAACAAAATATCTTCTCTGTATAACCAAGAATAATTCCTCAGGCAACTGGAAGATATTCATGCTTTAACGCATACATATTTTTGGAATGGTTTAAAAAAAACTAAAAAAATACATTGGTCTGGTACTGAATTGTTTTATAAACTGAATACAGAGATATTTATACATGTAATAAAATCATGGGATGAGAAAGACACATCTTTATTCAGCACTTTTATGAATCAATGACAGAAATAAATTCTATTATGTCATACAGTTACTCTGTTCCTTCAGAGCTAGAAACAGATCTTTGGATTGCCTTTTTGGGAACGGAAAACATGGTTCTTTAATAGTACTACTTCTTGTATCAATGGCTCCCTCATACCTCTCCCTTTTCCCCATGTGAGGTGTAACAATCTCAAGTTGTTTACATAATAAAGCCTTAGGAAAACTGAGCTTTTTAAGCAAGGCATATCTCTGAGCTTTTATTTGTATGCAATTTCAGTTTAAATGGATAGTGCACTTCTAGAACAGAGAACAGCACTGCCAGAGCTGGATTTCTTATCCTTATAAGCAGTTATCACCCTCACTCTTTCATTCCATTTTGCTTAGTAGATACCTGTTGAGTAGTGCCACAACTGGGCACAGTTAAGAAGGAGGGTAGCTGCTTTGTGGAAGTCAGTGGCAATTTAGATGTATCTCAAATAACAACCTGAGGCAGCTGTTTTGACAGCTTCAGACTCTCTTTGGCAAAGGTGTCACAGCTCCCTCTGGTGCCTCTGCTCTCTTGCTTCCTCTCATTCCTTGATGCTAACCTTGGCAGACTGAACTAACTGTAACAGGTAAACCAGCAGAATAATACCTTGCCTAGGTTTCCTGCTGGCTTAGGAAAGTGAGAAAGTTCAGTGCAGGAGAGGGGGTGAACCCCTGAAGCTAGGAGCCAGAAGGTAACATCTGCTAACACCAAGATTGATCAGAACAAAGTAATGTGAACAGGAAAGTGCAAAGGGGCAGTGTTTTACTGGAAACAAGTCTGAGGCTTTCAGAAGGCGGCGACTTGGGGTGAGGAGTACCATTAGTCATGACCTTACAAAATTTAGACTGATGAGCTGGGCAGGTTTGGAGACCAACAAGTAATTCCAAGCGACTAACTGATGCCTATGATGCTATTAATTTGTTTTTCTGCTTCACATTAAAGCAATTAAATCCCAATTTTACTCCATTACTTTGTCTAAGCCAAATACATCTTCTTAGTATGATAAAAGGGCAAAGGACTGTAATATTCAGTAAAGGATTCCAGCATTGATAAAAATTGCTGGAGAAGGGTTAAAGAGGATGGATTGAAGAAATAAGAAGCAAAGAAATCAAAGCCATCCACATAAGATATAACTTGTGGGCAAAACTCTTCTGCATTATGCCACGGCTAGGTAAATCAAAGTACTACTGACTCAGCATCCAGATTGTCTTTGGGTCCTATAAGTAATTTGGTTGAACTATTTAGTTATGTTTCTACAATGCAAAGGAGCTTTCAAAGTTAATTTCTTCTGAGTGTCTACAAATACTTTTGCTTTTGATGAAAAACTCTAAGAGAAAGTTGTATGCCTAATAATAGCTGAGATAGACAAACTAAGCAGCATTTCCTGGAACATTTCTTATTTCATGGTTACTCTAGTGGAGAGGTATATTCATGCAGTCCTCCTGCCACCTTTGCATGTCTCCAACAAATCTCCAGAGAACCTTCTGAATTCAGCTGTTCTGTGATTCTGTAAAAATGAAATAAACTATTCTGGTCTCTAGGCTGCAAATACTCACCAAGCAAAGAAGCAGTGTGATTAACTAGATGTGAAAGATAAAAAGGAATTGCTGTCTCTAAAGGATGAATCACATCACCCTAAGACTGGTGTGTGAGTAAGCCAGATGAAGCACACACTTGCAGTACTTATTTCTTTCCATAGATTTTAAAGACAGTGCAGAGGGACTAGCTGTGACTCACACATTTAACTCCTACACAGGTCAAATTCAATGATAAAAAGCTCTCACTTAATGACAGACAACTGTATACAGGGAATATAGGAAGTTGTAGACTACCCTACAACCTGCATTGACACCTGAACAATAATGATGATTGGATAGATTTCTACTGAGCCATGCCCTGTAGTAAAGGTAGATATTGTTACGACCAGCACTGCTGTTACACCACTCATGTTGTAGCTCTCTTCTCATCAGTAACCTGGATTTGGTCTTTTAGTTACTTATTCTGGTTTGGTGTTGATTTATTATTTTTCTTCAGATTGTTCTTCTTTTCACTTCTAGAAACACTCACAGATAATAGTGTCTTTCTGACTGAGGGTTTTTCTAGATTGGTTCAGGGTTGGATATTCCCTGCCTCTTTAGTCATGAGCTTTCTGCTAATCTAGGAGAAATCTGCTGTTCATTCATGATGGGGATGCATACTTAGCTGCTGACTAAAAATTCAGCAAAGAGTTTGGTAGTTAGTAGAGCAGCTTGTTTAGAGATGCCTAAAAAATATGCTCCCAGTTGCATGGAACTGTGCAGCAATGCTGGTGATGCACTGTGTGGTGCAGTCTCTGCCACCAGCTGGAGAAAGCACACAAAAGACCTCAACCCTGATGACAGTCTGGAGGGCAAGTGGACATGTTGTGGCCAGGTGACAGGCTGAAAGGAGTCGTGGTTAATGATGGCCTCATCTGTGGGAGGTGTGCTCTGTTGAGGCTGCCAGGTGAAGAGGCTGGGAGGCAAGGTGACTGCACACTACCATGGAGAAGGAAGAAAAGAGCACCAGGTCTTCCTGACACCTTACAGAGGCAACAGCCTGAGCTACACAATGAGTAAGCATGGCATGAGGCTATGCTTGAACCCATGGTGGATGGACACCCCTCCAGAGGGGAAAACTAGAAGCTTATGCCTTCTGATGCCAACGGAATGGGTTCTCCTCTGCCTTCAGATCTGAGCTTAGAGCACCCTGACAGTCAAAAAATGCCCATTTTGCACAAACTCCACTGGGGAGACTCTGGAGCCTGAAATATGCATTAGCACCAAGATGAAATCATATTTGATAGTGGTTGGAGACTCCCTTGCATAGAGGATGGAGTTGCTGTCATAGAGTTTCCTGTTTGCTGTGTTGATTAAGGACATTGTGGAGAAACTGCTGGGGCTCATTGTGTCCTCAGACTAATATTTCTCATTGCTTCTCCACACAGGCACTGAAGGAGACCTGGAGCAACTCTAGAGGGTCTACTTTGCTGAAGTGGCAGAGGTGATGGACATGGGAATCCAGGAAGAATTTTCCACAATCCTACAGGAATTGAAAGGGAATGGCCAGGTAGGATTGAACATACTCTAATTTACCAGGTGGTTGCATAGCTGGTGTCATGATTAGTACTTCGATTTTTATGACCATGTTGCAAATTCCTTTTTCCATGATGGGGAAACAACTCAGAGGCAGATGTGGGTCACAGTCAATATTTATTACTGCAGTCATTAATTAAGCTATTTTTATTACCAGAAGTTAACTATTCACATAGTACATTTCCCTGACACAGTTCCCTTACACATACACAGTTACTAGTCAGAGCAGTAGTTTAAAAGCCAGCTTCAGCTGCTTACTCAGAAGCAGACTCATATTGACTCACATCAGTGGTTTGGATGAAGGTTTTGAGAATGGTCCCTCTCACACTTCTTTTTCTTATCAGCTATAAGTGCAGTCCTGTAACATTTATTTGCATACAACAGCCTTCACTGCTTCTTGATGCAGCCTGAGCTACACAAGCTATTGTCAATGCTAGTGCAAGCTAGTGGCCAAGTACAGATTCAGCAAAACTCACATTCTGAGTTTTTCAGCTTTTGTGGATTCAAAAGGACATCACAGATGGATGGGCACAAGCTCTGCAGAAAAGAGAGGCAGAGGAAAAAAGGAGAGGGCATTGCTGAATATAGGAAGGAGCACTTTTGAGTGTTGCTTTGGAATAAAGACAGACTGAGTGAAAACTCATGAGTCAGGGTCAGAGAAGAGACCACTGAGGGCAGCATGGTAGTCAGGAAGTGAATGAAATTCTTTTAAGCAACTCAAACCAGACTCTGGCTCTTATGGGGGACTTTATATTCTCTTATATCTTCTGAAGGAGTGACACAGTAGGATGAAAATCTAGGAGGCATTTGGAGGGTGTCAGGGAAAACTTATTACCACATACTTTAGGAGGACCAACCATGATCTTGAACAAGAACTGCTTGGCAGTGTGATTATCAATGGCAGCCTTGGCTATAGGGACTAGGAAACGATGGAGTTCAAAATCTCAAAGGAGAAGCAGAAAGCTGAATATACAGACCTCATAATGAGAAGAGCAAGGTTTGCCTTCCTCAAGGAACTGATACATGGGATCCTGAAGGGATCTTTCAAAGCAAAAAGTTCAAGTGACTTGGCAGGTCCTTAAGGGAAAAAGTGCAAAAACACTTCAAGTGCAAAAACAGAATTATCCTAATACTCAGGAAAATGAGATGTTTCAGGAGACCACACTTCTAAACAGGAAATACAGCTAAGATCCAGTGTTAAAAATAAGCAAGGGCAAGTTACTAAGAAGAATATAGAAACCACCTGAAGGGGTGGTGGGTTATTCAATGCCTTCTTTGCCTCAGTCTGCCCCTGGCCATGAGCTTCAACCATCCTTCACCAAGGCCTCTGTCCTTAGAGAGAGAATTTAAGAAAAGAACCATATGCAGTGGAAAGGAATAGAGTCAAGTATCTTTAAGAAATATTTAACCATACAGATCCACAGGATCAGGTGATATGCATCTGACTGCTTGCCATCACCACTGTAAAGCTGCTTTGTACTATTTTTGAAACACTGTAGAAACCAGGAGATGTTCTGATGACTGGAGAAAGGTTAATGTTGCATTTGGCCTAAGATCCTGTTGATCTGAGGAACAGCAATCTCGTCAGACACAGATTCTCTGGTCCCTGAGAATACCAAGAATATGTCCTTTTCTAGGACAAAGCTGTTTCTAGGATAAGAAAACAAGGTTATTTTCACCTCGTGCAAACAAGGTAATTGGAATGGGCAGCATGATTATACCTAGAGTATACCATAGTTAATATATCCAGTGCAAAATGTCTTTTATTATTAAATAATATTTGTGGATGTGAGGAGATTAGTGGATGTTCCCTGTCTTTTCTTTAGTAAGGCCTTGAGATGTTCCACCACTTTCTTGTACTTATGTTGGTATCCACATAGATGAACTACTGGAGATTTCCACTCATTTTGGCTGGGATAGAGTCAATTTTCTCCATAGCAGCTGTGTTTTGGATTTGTGCTGAAAACAGAGTTGGTAATGCAGGACTGCTTTAGTTACTGCTGAGCAGAGCTGACAGAGAGTCAAAACTGATTCTGCTCCTGACATTCCCTCTTCCAGTGAGGGGGTGGAGAGGTGCACAAGACACTTGGAGGGAAGACAGCCAGGACAGATGACATCGACTGACCACAAAGATATTCCTGATCATAGGATGTTGTGCTCAGCACCAAAATTTAGGGAAGGAGGTTGGTAGGGCCTCACTGGGCATTGCATAGTTGATGGTGAGCAATCATTTTCTTTTACATGGTCAAGAAAAAATTCTTGGATTCTTTTTTTCCTTTCTCTTTGTTTGGGTCTTTTCCTTACTTGTTTTGTTTGTCTATCTTGCTTATTATATTGCTTTTATTTCACTCATGAGTTTTCTTCAGTTTTACTCTTCTGATTCTCTCCCCAGCACTAAAGAGGAGTGAGTGAGTGACTGCATGGGGCTTAGCTGCTACATGGGGTTAAACCACAACAATGGATAAAAAACCACATGTGATTCTTCAGGCTAACTGCATACTGGGTTGTAAAGAAAACTGTAGCTACTAATTCAAGGGAAACGATCGATCACCTCAACTTGGCCCTTGTTAAACCACTCTCTGAGGGGCTCCCCACATTCAGTTTGGGACCCCTCAGTACATTAAAGACATGGACCAGCTGGTGAGACTTCAGCAAAGGGCCACCAAGATCATCAATGACTGGAGCATTTGCCTTGTGAAAAGAGGCTGAGGGAGCTTATTTATCTTGTTCAGAAGAGACAGCTGCAGTGGAACTTGGGGACCATCAAGAAGACAGAGTCAGGCTCTTTCCTAAGGCCCAGTGGGAAAATGAGAAACAGTGTCCATAAACTCAAAAGATGAGATATCCTGATTATACAAGGAAAACATTGTAATTAAGCACTGGAGCAGGTTGCCCAGAGGAGTTGCATGAACTCCATCCTTGGAGGATTCAAGAGGACATCCAAGAGGACAAAGCCCTAAGCAATACTGCCTGATTGTTGATCCTGCTGTGGCCAGGAGGCTGCAGTAGATGAGCATGAGCACCCTTCCAATCTGAATGATTCTGTGAAATATTCTTTTTCCCCTCCATCAGCTGTATACTGTGACAAATCATGGGTAACTCTATGAATGAGAGTGCACATAACTGCAAATCCCACTCTAATCCATCCAGCTCTGGAAATCTGATCTGGCTTTCCAGATTAAATTGTTACTTTCTTTATAAGTGAGAACCTCAAAAATACTTACAAAAAATAATTATTTTGAGAGAAGTATCACTTTCCCTTTGCTGACCCCTGAAGTATGCCAAGATTACAATCTGTGTAATTCTAAAATCACATTGCAGTTGGTAGTTGGACAATCTGCTTCTCAGCAGGTTCACTTACCCTTCAAAAAAGAGAAGAAAATCAATAATTGATACTCCCACCAAAAAAAACCAAAAAAACCAACCAAACACACACAAAAAACCCCCACAAAAAAACAGTCACACACACACACAAAAACACCCAACCACAATTGTGATGGCAGTCTTGGTAGAATTTTATCTTTAGTTATATTAGAATCTCAAAGCAGAAGGTATTTTCAGGCTATACTACACATAGTAACACAGAGTTTACAATTTAAATCATAATTATCTCTGAAAGTTAATTTAAAATCACTGGCATTTCATAATGATCATCCAAAGACACAAAAGTCTGTAAAGCAACTAAAGCTTTTTCAGGCTTTATAGCAAGACTACTTTTAATGTAATTATAGCAATTAACACCCTTCTATTAATAACTTTCTTTTCAGATTAATAAGCCACTTATGTAGTACAATATAAAAGAGGCTTCTAATCACAGTGACAACATTGTGATTTCTGAAAACTGCCTAATAATGTGTGATAAGTGACTGCCAACTTGCATTAAGATGTTTTAGGAATCCTGCAGGAACCTGATGTTTGATAATCCTGTTTTGAAGACATGATTTGAATTGCAAATTGAATTTAAAGGAAAATTCTGCATTCTTCAGCCAAAAGCAGTAGAATCTTTATTTGCAGGGCTATTTAAAAGCATAGCGGCACTTGATAAAACAATCTGTTGCTTGCTGTAGCTGGCCATCAAATGCAAGGCACACGGGTGACAGAAATCCTTATCTTAATAATCTCAGTGGATCAAAATCTTAAGTGAATTATCTGGTTTAAACAAAGCATCCTCTGAATAGGAAAGATAAGGTAATTAATAAGAAATTAATAAAAAAATAATAAGATGTTGAAACTGAGTCTCTATTTAATTGCTTCAGAGCAAGGTATCTATTTCAGGTATTAATGAAATACCTGAATGAAATACTTTGCTCCATGTGAAGTTCCTGGATTCTTGATTTTTTTTAATTTTTTTTTTCAAATATCATATGGATTTAAGGAAGACTTATTCTTCATATTTTAGACATGAATACTGAGATACAGAAAAATCAGATTTTTCAAGAGATTAAGTTAGCTGACTCTACTTCTGAAATTTTTTATCCCCAATACATTATTCGGAGTCTCGTATCCTTTTCGGGTTACTGAGCTTAGGGTGAATGGTTGCTAAACAACATGGCATTGACAGGTTTCAAACTGAGCTACCAAACTGCGACACATTTTTGAGAACACAATTTTTTAAATACTAATATTATTATTATAAGATACTTTAAAAATTACAATTGTCTTAAACACTGTTAAGACCACCAAAGGACTTTGCCCACTGTAGCAAACTGCACAGAAGAAGCTGCTCATCTACAACCGCTGAAGTTCAACCCTCCAGATATATGCCTTCTGATTTCAGGAAACTGGACAGTGAGTTAAGCCACCTGACAGGAACTTGAGAAAAGACAAAGGCTGTACTACTGTCCAAGAATCCCAGGTCTAAGGAGAAGTAAACAAGGCTGGGGGAAGCCAAAGCCCTCAGACTCATTTGCTGAGGCCAGGTTCGCATGCTCTCCTTCCACAAACCAAGGGGGAGGAGGAGGGGAGTTTTTGGCGAGGAGGTGACAAAGCCTCTGGTCTACATAAAACAGAGAGGGTGAATCCTCCACCAAAGGCTAAAAGCTGAGATTTGGCCAGATAAGAAGCAGACCCAGCAGAGACCAAATGGTGCTTTTTACCATGCCAGCTGTCTTCCCTTGCACAGACTGGCCCAGTTGTAAAAATCTCCCTCTCATCCCCCACAGAAGGTCACATTTTCACAGGACATTCAACTGCCCTGACATGAGAGGCAGCGGTCTAGAAGGTGTCATAAACCACCAAAGACCCCAGAAGCGTGACCATTAGTCATTCCTGAAGGCTTCCACCAGAGGATTGCACTTGATTCACATTTAGCAACAGATTATTGTTGCAAAAGACGGTATAAAATATCCCCCCACCTCAGGGGAGGTGCTTGGGCATTCCCACCTGTACCTGAACTGTATCAATCCACAGAACTCTGTGTTTCATGGAACCAACGAGACACCACTGCATCCACAGGGCTGGTGACTCATTCTACTTAAGTTGTCTCTCGCGCTCCTTCTCCCTCCCATCCTCTCTTTCCTATTTCTTTCTCTCTTTCTCTATTTCACATTTACAGTTAAATAAAATCTGCACTATTGGCTTTAGCATATGGTCTTACTTGCATCTTAATTTGAGCAGAGGCATCTCTCTCTAATAATTGTAATAATCATATTGCAACAATTATAAGTTTATAATTAAATTCATGTGTTCTTTATTAAAGATGAAAAGAGAAATCCCAGACTTACTTTCTGCAAAAATTCAAGTATTCATTGAACAGATTAGAAATATTAGAATTACATTTAGATGTACTTTTGGAGGGAATAATCAAATTAACAAAAAAGCAATTTTACATTTCATAATGGCATCTATGATTCTGGGCTGAATCTGACAAATAGGCTTTATTAAAAAATCCAAACCAAAACAGCCATTTTCAGGGGTCATTTACAAAACCAGGAAAGAAAGGTATATTTTTTTTCCCAAACTCTATCCACTAGTGCATAATAAAATTGCCAGAGAACATAGAAATGGCTCAGTTTATATATTCTAAGTGTGACTACACTCACAATTATTCCACATTAAATGGAATGGGTAATTATCCCAAAGCAGGGGTTGCTCCTTCACAGCAGGGATTCTGCATAGAAAGGGATATATTGGAAAAAGAACATTTCTTGTCAAAGCTGTTCTCTTCCGTACAAAATATTTTAAGCACATACATGGGGAGACAGATTGTTTCCTTACCTCAGTGTCTAGGATTTGTGTGGGAGATTTGGTATAAAAATAAAAATAATTAGACAAGGCTGTCCCATACTTCAAATACAGCTGAAGGCCCTAAACACAAGACTATCTAAGAAGAGATCAGTACATCCATTTAGGTTGTTTGCTGAATATAGCCACTGACTTCTATTCAAAATGCCCCCAAAATGAGACTCCACTGTCAGAAAAATTTTCAGAGAAACAGGCACAAGTATTGTTAGTTCTGGCAAAAGAAGGAAAAATATCCTTCACTATTCACGTTCTAAGAAACATCTTAATTATCTGGCATTTACAAGAAATCAAATCAACTTTTCTCTCCTCTAATGTTCTACATCCACAAAAAAAAAAAGTCAACAGATTTTAAAAGAATGGAATAATTATGCTATTATGCTGGGTAGGATGTGAAGCAGTAAAGTTTTCATCTCAAATGGCTGATGTTTGATAAGGTTATAACAAGCTGAAAATAGACCCTGTACCAGGAAGCATTGGATAGTCTTGGCTCTTGGTACTGTATTTTGTCACTGGTGGAAAAATAAGCAACTAAACTAATGAAAAAAGCATTTGAGAGGTAGGCACATACATGAACACACTGAATTTTGACTTTCTTTTCTTGTGTACCTTTTTGTATATATCCCCTTAGTAACAGACAAATACAAGATGCTATAAAGTTATATTAAAATAATCTTCTTTGAGAATGGAAGGCAAAACATGGATGAGAAAAGTAAACTAAGACTTCAGTCACACCATATAAGGGAGAGGAAGAAGATGGAAACCAAATAACAGAGCAGCAAAGCATAGAAAAAAGGCATACATAGAGAAGCATGAGGGAAATATATGAAAATCTCTAATCTGATGACCCATGTTGTTAATACAGTTTCTTTTGAATGTTTTGTGATTCCTTTAGTCTTTACCAGTAAAGGAGTACAGTTGTTGCATACATAAAACAGCTGTGATAAACTGTAATGTTTCATTGCCTACAACACACACAAAAGAAGAAATACACCATACAGGCAATGAACAAGTGAAAAAGTGAAAATGAGATACAACTTCAACACTTTCTGTTTTCTTCAGCACTTGTGCATCATATTCTATCCAACAGCTTTTGATACACAAAATATCCATTGTTCGTTAATACTAAATTCTTGAACATGAATGATAGTTTTCAGCTCTTAGCTTACATACTGGTGTAATTTTACTACTTCCTTCTGAACAAGCCAGAATCTAGACAGTGCTGTAGTTCAAGACATGTAAAAGCGCTGATAATCTTTGTGTGTCAGACTTGTTTCTTGGTCTGTGGTATGTACAACAGACAGCTTCCCCATGATACTGCATAGAAGACATGAATTCTGGAGCGTCTCCTGAACAACTAGCCCCCCATGCTTGCCTCCACCTATTCATCTTCAAGAGCTAATCCCTAATCTCTTCGGGATATAATTTTGTTGTAAAGCTGTCTTACAGATGTATGTAGTAGTCTTTCCAATGCTGCTTCTGCAATGACTTCTCCCATTATTGGTCTCCCTCACTTTGATGTTCCATGAGAACTTCTCTGCTACCAACTATATCATCACACTCCTCTCCTTCTGCTCTCTCTGGTGTTTGACTTCCTCCACAGCCAGTTCAGGTCTCTAAATTCAGCTCACTAAGAGGACAGAAAATTAAATAATCACAAGATTAATACATATCTTCTGTTTACAGAGTTAAACTGGCTACTCAAGGAATCAGGTAAGAACAAGAGACGGCACAAGTAAGGTCATTAGACTGGGCAAAGGGCAGAAATGAATGAAGAAGGAAAAATCAGAACTGCTTTAGCTAGAAATGGATGTCAGATAGCACCAGATGTCTTCTCTCATTGCTCCTCAGCTACACAGCCACCTTTACTGAGTAATTTTTTAAATCATGCTAAAATGTTTTTATTTCTCCCCAAAACACATTTGTTAGTGGTACGCGAGTCATTAAACCACTTAAAGTCAATTGCACCATGTGGCTGTGTAAAGCTAAAAGCATAGGCAAACTACTTGTAGGACAAGAAAGACCAAATTCAGTAAGCAAATATAAGCATCCACCTGTGGCTGAACCTCTGTAGGTTCTTTGTCACAGGAAAAGAAATCAGATTTTCTGAAAACTTTTGAAAAATGTTTCATTGGTTGAAAAAGCAGTTCGCTCTGATTCTTGAGACATCAGCATCAGTCCTGCATATTGAGCCATGCTTTTCACTTGTTTCAGAGCTAGAAAACCTCTACACCAGAGGACTCCAAGGCAAACAGCAGAATAAAATGGCTGAAGTGAATTATATGCCACGTATTTTCATTTCAAACAAAGGCACAGATGTAGGGAAATGATCTTTTTGGCTGACTTATGACTCTCAGCTAGCATTCCCATCTGCTGGAACAGAGCCTAAGCTTGTATTTCAATAGAGGCAGCAAATGCTAGAATCTATCAAGGCCATATTATATTATGACATTATTATATGAAGAAGGATTAGAGTGCAGTAGAAAGTCTTCCAGGACTGATAAAAACAGAAGTGGCAAGCCCAGGCAGAGAGTTTACTTACTGTAGTCCAGATAATTGTCCTAGTTTTAATTTTTCTTCCTGTTTACCACATATACCATCTGAAACTATAAATCATATCCCCTGAGACTAGTCTTTTGACAACCTGTAACGTACTGAGTAAGATCTCAAGTGGGTACCTTTTTTACTAGGCTAAGAGTAGGTTTGATCAGTAGAAAAAGCAAGAGTTTTTGATCTATCAAAGCAGCTTGGAGACCTATGACCCTAATGACAACTTCAGTCCATTTAAGAGAAAAGTTTGTGCTTGCAGAGCCAAGCCAGAAGATTTTTTTGATGACTCTAAAAGGAGTCTGGTATGCAGAAAGTCTGATCATCAGAGCCCATATCCTAAAACGTAACAGATTTGCTTTTCTCAGATGTGGGTGGCAAGTATCACAAGATACTGGATTATGAACAGACACATAAAGAATTCAATTACCTATTAATGTTCCTTGGCATCTGTAGTCATAAAACCATGATCTCATATACCATAACTACTTTCTTTCAATAGCATTAGACATCATCTCTTCAAGCCTAGGCTGAAGTTATTAAATACAAATTACAGCAAAAGAGTTGCTATGATTCTATCCAGATGGTTCTTAAATTATCCTTCTCTAGACATATACAATCTTTATGTAAATTATTACTAATGGAAAATCTGAGAACCACAGAACCTTTGCTGGAGCTCTCTTGCATGGGAAACAAGCCAAACAAGTGCTCATAACATTATATTGTCAGCAGAGCTGTATAGGAAATTAGTTCCCATTCCACAGTTTTTTTGAGAGTATAAATAAAAAGTTGTCTCACATTACATTGGAACAAAACCAAGAATGTTCCAAGTGAGAAATCTGATAGAAACAGCCTTCACCCTTTACTGAACTAACCACTCCCATAGTGGAAGTACTCCCAATGGTTACAGTCTTCTACCCTGACCTAGGCAAAGCAGCATCAGATGTTGCTCTTCTGAAACTCATGCAAATACCTTATCCCTAATGAGATGGAAATTGTTTTTCTGTGTTCTCTACTGTGCTCAAAAATTCTGCTCCTAGTATTTGAATTCCTGCAGAAATTTTTGATTTCAAAGAACTGCTCTGTCATCATGACAAAATAAAAAACTGTTCACCATAAAATTTCTAAATAACCATAGTTTTCAAAATTTTGCCTCTGGATATTGAGACACCTCTGACGCAATTCACAACAAAAAAAAAAACAGATAAACTTATTGACTTATATAAAGTCCATGTAGCCAATAGATAAACATCAAATTTTTGATCCCAATTCAGATGGAAAATACAAGTATGTAGACCGCTGTTATAAATCCAAGTATACCTGTTTCTTTTGTCCCAGGGAGCGCAGACCTGCGTACAATACTTCCTTCCAATACGGCATTATCAGTGTAGAGGGGAAGGATCACTTCCCTCAACCTGCTGCCCAGGATATCCTATGTCTTCTGTGCAAAGGCAAATTGCTAGTGCATGATCAACTCGGTGTCCAGCAGCACCCCATGTACTTTTCTGCAAAGTTGATTTTCAGTGGCTCAGCCCCCAGCAGGTAATAGTGCCTGGGGTTGTTCCTCTCCAGCTGCTGGTCTCTGCAATTCCCATTGAATTTCACAAGATTTCTGTCAGCCCATTTCTCCAGCCTGTCCAGATCTCTCTAGATGGCAGTAGGACCCTTTGGTGTGTCTGTTACACTCACGTGTTCTGCATTATCAGCTTGCTGTGGATACCCTCTGCCCCATCACCCAGTGATGAGGATGCTACTCTCATTTACCAAACCAGTTATCTCATGGATGCACCTCAGGATCATGTCAGGTTGGTCAAGCATGACTTGGTAAATTCATGCTGACTGCCTTTGTCCTTTATGTGCCGCAAAATAGTTTTGGGATTAGCTGCTCCATCAACCATCACAGGGATAAAGGTGAGGGTAGACTGGCCTGTAGTTCCCTTGGTCCTCATTCTCCTGCTTTTTTTGAGGATAGGAGTAACCTTTACTTGTCTCCAGTCTTCAGGCACTTCTCCCAGTCACCATGATGAATCCAAAATTATCAGCTGGTCTCACAATGGCATCATCCAACTCTCTTGGCAGTCCTGGATATCTCCTATTAGGACCTATAGAGTTACATATGTCCAGTTTGCTTGTGTATGCCCTGACCTCACCTTCGCCTACCAAAGGTATGTCTTCCTTGTTCCACTCTTTCCCACTGGTATCTGGGATTTCTGAAGGCCAGTCTTATTAGCAAAGACAGAGGTGAAGACGGCAATGCCTTTTGCATAATCCGTATCACCAGGGCCACTTCCCCATTCAGCAACATGTCCACATTTCCCCTACTCTTCCTTTTGCTACTTGTGTACTCAAGAACTTTATCTTGCTGCTTTTGACATCATTTCTCAGATTCAACTACAAGTGGACTTTGGCTTTGATAGACATATCTTTGCATGCCAGGCAGTGCCTCAGTATTCCTCTCAGGTTACCCATCCCTGCCTCCATCTTCTATAAACTCCCTTTTTATGTTTGAATTTTGCCAGGAGCTCCTTGATCATCCATGAATGAAATATTTATGGAAACTTACTAAGCTTTTTTATAAACAAGAAGTGCAAGTCGGGCTTTACTCAGTATTTTTTTCTGATACCATACATTTTAATTTCTTATAATTTATAATACATTTTAAGTAGGTGTTTGAGAAGGTGTTGAGTAGGGATTTTTGCCTGAGTAAATTTACCTCTATTAAAGATTTAATAATGCAGGAACCTTCTTCAGGTTGTAGCTACTGGGACCGGGACTGAAAACCAGAGATGAAATAAAGAATTAGCTCTCTTCTCCAGTACATAATTTCTGAGTTATATCCAATAATTGACTTAAAAACCTAAAAGTGACACACTTAGTTTCTATGCTAGGGGACCTAAGGTACATAGAGCTCATGGAGCAGTCCCATAATTCAGAACAGACTCCAAGCCATGAAGCATATTGAGCAAAAAATAAATGATAGTCAGCAAACAGCTGTCTCCTAACTTGGCTGAATCACCTACACCTCATAGAAAATATCTCTGTGTGTCGGGAAACAGAGACTCCTTCTATCCCAGATCTTTCAAACAACAGAGCACAGCTTATTCTTTCCTTTTAGAAAAGTTTTTTCTTTTATTTTCTCTCCTTCTCTTTATGCCCCTAAAACTGTCCACGAAGTGCACAAGTCCCTCTTCTGCTTGAAGGAAACTTTGATTTTCTCAGCAAGTGTCATAATCATCAAGCTACACTACATTTTTTCCACTATTTTGCTTTGCCACTGTTTCAAGAACTGAAAAGTCACAGAGACAGTCAGGGAGAAAAAGAAAGAGCATGACTGTAGCCTGTGTTAAGGGTTCTTTGGAAAACAAGCCCTCATTTGTAAAACTGTACATTTACCCAACATCTGGCCTGTGGGACTGCACAGCCACATAGACAGATCCACTCTGTCACTATTTCAGTGAGCACTTTTTCTTTTCTGTACAGTGGGACTACTTTAAAAGCATAGTTAATACAGAGTAGCCAAAGTCTGGTAGCTAGTCCACAGTCCTGACTGATGGAAGCTGTAGTCTGATTCCCCATCATGCTGAGGAAATCTTAAGATTTTGTATTCTGACTTGGGGAAAGGTTCACTATCTACTCAGGCTTTATAGAAAAAGTGGGGCAAAGCCTCTTCTTTCTATATTCTTTAAAAAAGGCAATAGCTGTTACCAAACTGCACAAGGTTCTTAAATCAGCCTCTATTTTATGCATGGTCTGAAACTTCCTAACATACTAAGCCTCTCTGTAGAGTGAAATACAGTGAAGTTTAGTTTCTGGATTTTGAATGGACCAAGCATGAACCAATTATCAAAATGATCATGTCAATATTAACACTCGCACGGTCTGAAATCTGAGACGGTAAAAAAGCAAAAGAATTAAAGTACAATGGAGAACTATGTATATGCTTATCTGGTAAGCAGATAATCAATAATACCTCCAGACTTACAACTTTTGATTTCTGTACCCAAATTCCCTTCTGGGTTTTTACGGGACCTGCCACAAGACATTTCATGTAACATTCCTTTGTTTTATTCAAATGGGTACAGAAAGGCAAATGTTATTCCCTACTCAAACTGAAATGTTTTTTTAAACTAAATTAGTATATTAAGCCACTTTGAGGCAAGACAGACTCCTTATATTTATATCACACTTCAGATTATATTTACAAGAAGAGATCTTAAAAGCACAGTGTCATTACTTCTAACATACAAAGCACTGAGTAAACCGCAAAATTAGGAGAATTTAACTGGAAGCTAGTCTCAAGTATTTGCTTGAAAAGTTTAAACAGAGGAACTGTTTATTAAATAACAGCTTTACTGGAAACAAATTTTCAGCATTGCTAAGTTATGATACCTTCCATCTGAGGATGGAAGGTATCATAACTATATAATCTACATATCTAATGTTTGGAGAAATGTAGTTACATTTATCATTATGGTATCTGAGTGCAAAGAAAATTGTAAAACCAGGAAAATTATCTGACAGACAATCCACTCTCTGCTGTCCATGTTCCCAGAAACATATATGGTAGAAGTATTAGCCTTTTCCCATCTTCTGCCCTTTGGGTTTATGAACGTTGCTGTGGGAAAGTTAGTGCTGGGATACATTGTGTGCTTTCCTTAGAAAATACTAATATTTAAAACAGGTCTTGGATATTTCCCAGACAGTTATGATAAAGCCCAGCTTTGTGCCCTGGCATGTCAATATTGTTCTCCTGGCAACTTCAGAATCTTTAAGTAGAAGAGTCATACAGGATCACATTCACAGAATAGGAAATTATTTCTGCCAGGCAAATTAAAGCCATAGGAAACACAGAAAACAGTTAGAATCTTAAAATGCATTCTTTATCAATCCAGGTCTCAGAAAAAGTGTGTTCCAATGGCCGTTTGCTGGTTTGCAAAGCAGAGGTTTTATATTACTGTCTGCATTTTCCATTATATACATGAATTTGTAGGCTTCATGTATGAATTTGTAGATAGGAAAGTTGTTAAAAGATTACCATATTCTGGCACTAAATGACACAATTTAAATATGCACAAATCACAACCAAAGAATATCCAACTCAAGAAGTTTAGGAAAAATATAAGCAAATGAAATTATTAACTGAGCAGTGTTATAGTTTAGTAGGGGCAAAAAAGAAAAATGACATGATCAAAACCGGTATGATGCCATTATACTCAAGAGAGATAAGGATAAGCAAAATATGCTTAAACCATACAAGATTTTCTTTCTCTTCATTTCTCTTCATTTTTGTTTCCTAAAATGAAAATATGCTCCTACATCCATACCCAAATGAAAAGCATAATGATGGTTTAATTTCTCTGCTTAGTATGGTCAAAAATACCTACCTAGTTTTTGCAATTGCTGGCATTCAACAGCACATTTGATGAACAGGAATAATCTCCTGCTTACTCCTTTGATCTTAGTCTGAGGAAATCATGAGGCTTGATGGTATTCAAACTATAGGGTCCCAGGTACACCAACATCAGGAATTCTTAACTTCCCCTTGTCTTTCAACCCCCAAACCAGCAGGAAGTAACCACTAAACCAAACAAAACAGAGTGAGAACCAGAAATGAGAAACAAAATTTCAAACCCAACCTAATGAAATACATGCAACAGCTCCTATTGTTCACCTCTGCTAGGCAGACACACACTAAATACAGCAGCATTACCTGGTGGACTATGTTCTCTCATTTTATCTAATGATACAGCTTGAGCCCACCTTCTCTTAGTTTTTTACTGAACTCCTGGGCCAAGGTCTGCTGCATAGGAGCTGTTGGCCCTACATGGCCTACACCAGGATGCCAGTCCTAGCAGAAAACTCAGTTTTGCTTTTATCTGCTAACAGATAAAAAACAGACTTGGTCTCATTTTTGCTTTGTTGCAAACATCTTTCAACAAGTGGTGTCAGACAAAAAAATCAAACACTGAAAGATAAGTATCTCTGGCCTTCAGGGGAAGAAACAAAATGACCTAAGATCTACTTGAGAAAAGCTGGTATGTGTGGAGAGAAAACATTAGATTCTATAAATGAATGACAAAATTATCTATCAAATTATTCACCACTACTTCCTAGGGTAGCTATAAAGTCTGTATGAATGTTTTTTACTTTTTCCAAAGATAAAAGAAATATGAAACATTAAAATACTTGTGGAAGTATTCAGCCTTGCAAATGCTTCATTTTTCTGTGGTTTTGCATCATGTGTACATTACAGGTAAAACACATTTTATATTATCAGTGACATCCCAGGACTGAACACACGCCTAAGAGTTTGAAGACCGGGATCAGAGTCTAAATTTTTTTTCTGCCAACAGGCAGGTAGGTGGAGTCTGGGACCCAGCCCTCGTGGGCACGGCCCTGCCCGGGGAGTTTCTGGGAATTCGAGAGCAATCTCGGCCAGGCGGGGCATGGCAGGACCTTGGCCACTGCTGCCTCCCGCACCTCCTCAAGTCAATGAACCACAAAATCGCAGAATTGTCAGCACAGAATCACAGAATTGGTAGGGACCTCTGGAGATCATCTGGTCCAATCTCCCTGACAAGGCAGGGCCACCTAGAGAAGGTGGTATAGGAACGTGGGCATATGGGTTTTGAATGTCTCCAGTGAGGGAGATTCCACGACCTCCCTGGGCAGCCTGTTCCAGTGCTCTGTCATCCTCAATGTGAAAAATTCTTCCTTACGTTGAAGTGAAACTTTCTGTGTTTCAGTTCATAGCCATTGCTCCTCGTTCTGTCACTGGGCACCACTGAGAAGAGCCTGACACCATCTAACTGACAGCCTCCTTTGGGATATTTATATGCATTAATGTGATCCCCCGTCAGTGTTCTCTAGATTAAACAGGCCCAGCTGCTGCAGTCTCTCCTCATGAAAGAGATGCTCCAGACCCCAAAGGATCTTTATGGCCCTCCACTGGATCCTCTCCAGTAGCTCTTTGTCTCTTGTTCTGAGGAGCCCAGAACTCAACACAGCGCTCCAGACGTCGCCTCACCAGGGCCGAGTAGAGGGGCAGGACCGCGCCCCATGACCTGCCGGCCACATTCTTCCCCATGCACCCCAGGTTACCACTGGCCCTCCTTGGCCTCAAGGGCATACTCGCATTATAGCCCGAGATTTCCTCTTTTCTCATGCTTCGGGAGGCTCCGCATTTGCAGACGTCTGTACCCGCAGGGTAGAGACCGCACCAGCGCCGCCTTCTCCATGACCTCCCGCCCCGCCGGGGCTGACTCAAGGCCGGGCCGGGGCGGGTCCGGACCGGGCGGGGATTGGCTGCCGGGCCGGCGGCGGCCGGCGGGGATTGGCTGCCGCGCGGCCTTTGTTCGGCTGCAGCCACTGCCGCAGGGCAGCGGAAGTTTGAGCGCTGCGGAGCGCGCGAGCGGAGATTCGTCTGAGGGAGCTGCTCCGCAGTCGGACCCGCCCCGCCATGAACCTGGAGAATAAAGTGAAGAAGGTAAGGTGGGCTTGCCCGCCGCGTTATCTGCCGCGCACGCTGGTGTCCGCTCTCTGGGGAGCGGCGGACCCGGCTCGTCGCTGCAGCCCCCGCGGGGACCGCCCTGGGGTCGCTCCCCGGGTGCCGGGATCAGCCCTTCCCGGCGCCCCCCGCTTGCCGCCCGGGCCCCGGGGAGGCGGGAGTGCTGTCTGCCGGGTACCCCCGGTGCGCATACGGCTGGGCTGCCTCGCTGCTCCCGACCGTGGGTAGTCGCCGCAGTTGGTGCCCCAGGTGGGGAGGTACCGCGGTTCTGACATGCAAGTCAGAACCCAGTAAACACCTGAGATCCGATAGTTGTTTTTATGTACGTGCGCTGTGTATGTAGGTATGCAGCTTAAAAGCAGACAAGTCGCTGTTTGTGGTTATGTTAATGATTAATTTCAGAGCTATGATGTGACTGACTCCTTACAAGTGTGTTATTAGCGTTCCTATGGATTACCCCCTTTGAGGGAGAAGCCTGGGCTTGATTTTTCTTTCTTTTTAAAGGTGTATTGACTAGTTAGTTGCGTCAAACTGGTAGGAAACAAAAGGTAAGTAAAAGAAAGCAATAGGTAGTCCAATTGTATTGACTCTCTTTCCAAAACTCACCATTTAAAACTTCCTATGGGAAACTGACTTCATGTGGGATACTCATGTAAGTCTTTGCTTCTAGTTCTTTCACAAACTAAATGTAGTGCTAAAGCACTGACTTTTTTAAATTAAAAACTTATTCGTACTCTCTGTTTTGATACTATTTGATAAAGGGAAAAGGAGCTTTATATGTGAACACAGCTTAAATCTATACATAATGTTCATTGGTCTGTGAAAAGTAGGCTTTTGAAATGCATGTTGTATGAATGTGAGTGGGGTTCATTCCTAAGTTGTTTTATTTAAAGGTGGCAACTTGTTTTGAAATGCACATATGCACTTTTGTATACCTGTGTGCTTTCCAACTTGCAGGCTAGAAACTGACTTGGGGGTGGAAGTAGGTGTGTAATGTGGAAGGCTACCTGTTAAGGCTGAATCCTAGCAATGATTAGCTTTGAGCTGCAGTTTGCTTCCAGTGAGGTTACCACACGATAATGTCACTTGGGTGAGGATCCTGCTTTGGAGGAACTGCCTATCTCATCCCAGTCATTCATTAGGCCATCAGCTTATAGAGGGGTGTAGCTAAGTACTATCACTGTCTTTAGAAGCTAGGGGTGTGCACAGGGTTGTTCCCCTTGTGTGACTCCTTGATGCAATGAAAATAAGCTTCTTGAGTAGGTTTGCTCACATTTTCTAAGCACAATTTAAAATTTAACCTTGATGGCATCACAGAGCTTGTTTGCTGGAAGTTTTTCGAACTCCAGGAGGTGAGATGCATATTTGTGGAAGATAGAGCATTTCAATTCAGAATTTATTCATCTAAAGAGAAAATAAATACGGGGTGTAAAATGACTGATAAAATTCTGCAGATAATGGAGTCTTGGTTTGAGTGAACTTGTAGTTGCTGAACATCTGCTTTAAACTGCACTGTAAGTATTGGGTAGCTGTGTGTGTTTGAAATTTATTTGACTATTTTTGTCATATTTTCTTTGTTCATCTTTTACTTCTCTTGCTCATCAACTTTGAAAATTCCTGAAGACACGCCTGAACTTGTTCAGCTAGACACAGAAGCTAGTGCCATAGAAGAAACCATCAAAGCTCTGTTTAATGAAAGTACTATTTCTGTTGTGCTCTGCTTTAGTATTAATATGCAGAGATGTCTATGATTTGAAAAACTTCATGTTTTCTCTGTTTCTACTATATGTATATTCAGAAAACTAATTCTGTTATTGTGCTGTTCCCTCTCCCTTGCTCACATTTTCTGCTCATCTTCTTTGTATCTTGGATGGAGCTCATTTTCCAGGAGAACAGAAGAGGCTCTGTGAAAGTCCCTGTGGGGAGGACTGGGAAGCTTTGCTAGGTACCAGTGAGTTTGGTACAAAATTGTTCTCTTTTGATTGTTAAGATTTATTTAATCAAAACTTCTTGGATTCTGTACACTGAATAGAATGTTTATGGCAACCCTGGACAACTGTGTATCTTCCTTTTCTGTCCTTTAATTCCAATTCTCAACCTGTTTATTATCTTTTTTCTTCTACGTTTTTTGCCAACTTCCTTCTTTCTTGAAGAGTGGAAGAAAATTCTGAGACGTTTCCAGTCAAGATTATCAAAACCAGTAAACTACTTGGCTTTTAGAAGAAACTCGTCCTGAGGTGGAGATGCCTGTGTCAGATTTTTAGTCCATCAGCAGCAATGGATTGCTTTACCACATGCTGTAGTTCTCACCCGTCTTTATCTTGCACCCTGAAGCAAAATAGCTTGAGTTCTCTTACAAAATGTGCTTTGTACTTTATGTAACTTTTATTTTGTAGTGACTTATATGTATTTATTGCCTGGGAAGTAACCTGGTAAACATTACAGACTGGGGAGTGTATAACCTGCCTGTTGGGCAGGAAGTTCTTAGAACCCTGGGCAGAAGAAAGCAGGAATTGTCACGTTGTCCCTAGAGAAGTAATTCCATTGCATTTTTGAAGTCTCGGTTTCGATGCTGGCTGTTCTGTAGCCCTGGTGTTCAGCAGAGCAGAAGGAAGTTAATGCCTGTTGGAGCAGAATGCGGGTGGAGGCTCAGACACTCAGGGCTGTAGAAAAGCTTCTTCCCCTACATACAAGTGCTGATTTATAACGGTACAGGGTAATATATTGGGATGTTTTCTGTTTCCGGAAAACCTGATAGGTGAAGTTTCCAAGGTGGCATTCCTAAGATTTCTCTTAAGTGTCAGTAATCCATGAGTCCATTCTTCAGTTTTGAGCTTCTGTATTGTCTCTTTGGAAAGCTGCTACATACACTTATATCTACATGCCTAGGTTTGTATGAAGGAAAAAAGCACTCAGAGAAGGTCTGTTTTCATTGTTGATAGCGGGTTTGGTGGGGTTTTTTTTCCTCCAAATGTAACAGTTCTAGCACAGTCTGTCTGACTGGAATTGCTTCTCTCCAGTACAAGACCACTAGGAATCCAACAATGTACGTGTTCTTCAGCAGGAAAAGCTACTGGCCCATCTACCACAATTTCTAACTTTTCATCCTTTTAGCAGTGGATTCCATATATATTTGCTGCCCATGACAGAAAAGCAGCAGTCCTGTTTAGTGTACCCCTCTTAGGGAATCTTAAGGGCACAATTACTTTGGCTCAGACTTGTAGTTTTAACTTCAATTTGGTTGCTTTCATGTATTGTAACACTCATCTTGCTGTCCTAACAAGTGGCTAAAGGAATTAGTAATACAATATAACCAGATGTCTTGTCTGAATCCTGGGCTCTGGGTGACCACAGCCTGCCAGAAACAGAAATTTCAGCATGAACTTCCTCTACTGAGCACTATATATGCAGAACATATGCAAATGTGTGGAAAAACATGTTAATTTTGTAGTCACTTCACCATGCTTTTTAGAGCTATTAAATAACTGGCAAACATCTAGGCAGTGAATAGTGTCTTTTTGGCTGCCTTGTGAATACTAAGTCTGAGACTTTCCTGGTCTGTTACAATTTATCTTTCAAGGGCATGAGGAGTTTATGGGAAGTTGTACAGTTTTCTCCTTTTTCTCAGGAGGAATTGGATTTGCTTTTGCATTTGAGGATCATGAAGATAGTGTTTGTATAAAACAATTGCACAACAGAGCTAAAGGGCAAAAACAGTAGCTCCAGCTTGGAAAGTACTTGTGCAAGAAACAGACCACTCCTTCTCCCAAATACAATATGTGCTGTGTTCTCAAACATTGCTTTGAGGCTATAGGGAAAATGAAGATTTAATGCTTTGTGTTGAATACTCTAGCAGAACTCTGTTCTGGCAGCCTGGATTCCTGCCCTGTCTGCCACCTCTGTGAACTTGGTAAAATGAATCAGTGGGTCATGGTCATGCTTCTCAGTCCTGCTGGCAGCATGGTCTCATGCTTCACTAAAGAAAATAAGAAGCTGGCAGTGAGTCTGTTCTATATAAACTTTCACAGTATAATACTTGCTTTATAGAAAGAACTTTGCATGTGATGGAGAAGGGGCAGGGCAGTTTGGGGGGAAGAGGTGCAGCTTTTCTAATGTGGAATTTGTGCGTGGGTTATTTTTCAATGGCATGAGACTTAGTTTGTTCTGTTACACTTGGAAAACCAAACACTGAGTGCTTTAGACATTGCTAAGTCAACAACTGGAATGATCTTTGATAAATGAACGGTGAATAAAGTATGTATAGGAGTAAAGTCAACTTTTCTGTGTTTTGCAAAGCATGATTTAATAATGTCTGCTGGGCTGCACTTCCTGTTGAGGTCACTGTTTGTTTTGGTGTTACTGCTATGGAAACCCATTATCGTAGATCTTTTTTGCTGTTTCATATGTATAGTAAGATCAAGGAAATACACTTTTATTCAGGGGTGAGTTTTGCGTGCAGGTGGAAGAGTGAAACCTTTTATGTAGATGTGAGAGGGACTACTTCAGTTTTGTTCACAAGGAAACTAATTAACTGCTTCCTGCATATGCTGTGGGGTTTGAGGGGGTTTTTTCCCCATCAAAGTTTAAAAAAAAAAAAAGTGAATAATTTTTTGGAGTATCTGTCTGAATCCACACCTCTAGTTAATATTTTGTCCAGCCTCCCTGGATAGCAGCTTGGCAAATATGGCAAGGCTAAATTAAACTTTGCCTTTTCCTTTTTTTTTTCCTATGGCATAAGTACTCCCCAGGTATCTGACTATAAAATGTCATGAAATACCTGAATAGCAAGTCAAGAAACTCTTTGAATCCAGGACTGCATGACTTTTAAGATCAGATGAAACTTTCTTGGATAGGATATAATTATAAGCCAATTATTTTACAGCAAGGGGGAAAAATAACTTATTTTCAGTTACAGTGTTCTGTCATAAAAGTAACACAGATCTGCTTCTTCAGTTGTTCCTGGAAAAAAAAGAGAGAAATGTAAGAGTAATTGTGAGTAGCAGTTGTCAATGAAATTTTGTTGGTAAAAGTTGCTTAAAATTACTTTTTTTTACTTCAAGAAAGTATACTGAACCTGTCATGCAAATTGTATAATAATCTTCTTCCTAGCCAATACAAATTTTACAGTTATAAGGGTGTAGATGTAAATATCTATAATGTTGTGTCTTTTAAGATTGTAAAATGCAATCTAAATGGATATGCATCTTTCACTTACGTATAACTGAAATGTACCTGTATGTGTGTGTGTATGTGTGTATATATATAATGCATGATTTTTTATAGGGGTGTATATGTACAAACCCCCCTAATATATAGGTTTTGCTGATGACCAACGTTGGTGGGGTTCTTTTAGGTCCTGGGGACCTTCAGGAAGAGCAAGGCTGTTAAGATAAAAGCAGGTTACACCTGTTACCTAGTGTCTTAAACTTGGTCAAATGAACAGGTCAGGGGAGTGAGGAGGCTTCTGTCATGACATTTCTAGGACACACCAGATCTAACTGTACTTCAGCACTGCTGTGTGTGTGTTTCTGGTTTTGTTGAGGATTTTTTGTTGTTTTTAAAGTCTGCCTAATGCTTTATTTTTGCCTTGTTTTCAGTCTGAGGTTGTCTAGCTACAGCTCTTAAAAGCAGATGAAAAGCATGCACTTTTCTGCAAGACTAAAGTTCCTAAAAAATGAATGTGTAGGTTTCCAGGTCTGCTCATCAAAACCTAATGTTAGAGGACACAACTAGGTGAGGGTGCTGATGTCAAAACAAAATACATGGAGTATTGTGAAAATGCCTGTGCAGTGCTGGATGATGGATAGTGTTGTATTGGAGGTTTACAGATAGTGTTACAGTGTGTGTCAGCTGCATTCAAACTTAGCTGGTATAATGCTGGACTTGGAGAATAAACAACACTTGTTTTCTATCCAGCTGAGGTATCTTTAATAGCTGGTAGCCTTTTGAGGGTACACTATGTAGCAGTGTTTTAAATATTTAAATTCTGACGTATTTGATATTTAGTAAAAGATAGCACAATAAAATAAATTCCTGGGACTTGTGTACTCAGGCTGCTGCAGCTCTTTGATTTATTCTTCTCCCTGCCCTGCCCAGATCATCTTCCAAATATTTTTCTTGGATACAGCCACTTTTTGGCATCCTTCTTTCTGTGCAAAATGGACTTCTGTACTCAGGTTTCTTAATTCCATTTAACTTTTCCCTAAATCAAAATGCATATTAAAAAAACTCAGGGTCACACTTGCCATCAATTTTAATAGACTTGTTAAAAACAAATATAAAGTGGTTCATGGGATACTGCTCTTTGTTTCAGATCCGATTTTTTTTTTCCTTCTCATATAGTGTCTGTCAAAGTTTTATAAGAACATTGTCCAGATATTCATATGTCTTTTGTAGTGGTTTGGTCTTTTTGTCATTCTGGAATCGTAAGAAGTACCATTGGTCTTCTGTTTTTAAAGTCTAAATGCTGTGGCCTATTTTAATTTTCCACTTACTGTGTTTCCCTGCTAGAGAAGACTTTTGGTGGTACAGAATATATAGATGGTACAGCAACAGAGCATGCACAGCAATGAGATTTCTCATTTTTGGGGGGTTGTTTGTTTGTTTGTTTGTCCTTCCTGCTTTACCTTCCCTTCTTTGAAAGTGCCTAAAGCACATTAAGATGTACTAGAAATCTGTTGTGCTCTTACAGGTGATCAAATTCCCACTCAAACATCCAACTAGATCAATAATTAACTAATCTTCAAACCAGAACATTCCTAGGATTTTATGGTAAATCCAAGAATAGCTTTAACATGGATCACTTCAGTTCCTGCTTGAAGCACTGAAGAGCACAGAACAAATATCTGCAAAAAGGATAGTGAAGAGGATTTAGTTCTAATCTGAGGCTCACTGTTAATGGTTGCATTCTCACTGTACAGCCACATCCTTTCAAATTCTGGAGGGATCTGTAACATTGGAATGGTTTTTGATCTTTTGCAGAGGCTAAGTACCAGTATTGTGTCTTCCTGTCTGGCAGAATGAAGCTCACCTGTCTGGTGGTACAGGAGTCCTCTTGGAGTGAGGAAGGAAAAGCAGCTGATGAAGCCTGAGTTAATTCTGGTTTCCTGGTGGGACTGAGGAGATAAGAAATGTTCAATAAACTTAAGAATAAACCATTCTGACAAGCCAGGTTTCAGCTATTTCATAGGAACTGCTGTTTATCTTCTGAACAAACTCTTGGACACTTGAATACGATCATTTGGGTTTTTAAGATGATAGTAAAGCTTCTGTACATGACTCCTTACTGTGAAGTCAGCCAGCTTTTGTCACTAGATTCCAGTGTCAACTGAGATGGGGCAATCTTTCACTAATTGTCACTTGGCTGTAAGCACTTAGAACTTCTTGCCCTTGGGTACTGTGTGATATTGAAAGCAATGCACAATGGATTATCTCAGTCATAGTTTTATCATCTTCTGTACTCAGGCTGTTTAAATCAGGTGTTTTGGTAGTACCAGATGGGTTTGGTTAGCTTTTGCTGTAAAATGAAAATTAATGTCAGCAGATAGACAGGAACCTTCAGGCAGTGTTTCAGCTGAACTATCTGTGCCGTTTCTCCCACGACTCTATTTATGGGGAAAATTAGTTCCCTGCTATTCTCAGGTACACATTACCTCTCCAGTGCTCAGCCTGCTCTGTATCTCTGGGTGCTTCTGCTTGGAGCTGGCCATGTTCTGCATGGGGATAGGTATGGGTAGCTTTAAAGAAGCACCACACTGCAGTTTTCTAATTTCCTAAGCTGAATTGGCTGCTGAATTGGCTGCTGAAGAAGAAAGTAATTTCTGAGGCTGATGCTTTCTTACAGCTGAAGGATGTCTTGCTACAGGACTCTGGAGAAATATGTGTAATGCACCGACTTCTGGATAAGAATAGTCCACAGTGCTTTTGAGTTTGGCTATTTTATATCTTAATTTTTGGCAAGCAGCCATGTAGTTTCTCTGTCAGAACAACGGCTGAGGCTGTGTGTGCATCTAGAATCACATGTAATTGGTTTTTAGTGTGCCTTTCAGTCTTGAGCTAAACCTTTTCCATAAGTTGCCCAGACATTCGTATAGAAAGGTAATTCCCTTCTTTCTGGTTCATAGCAAACTGAAAAACCTGTTTCCAAACAAGTCTCTCTCATTTGCTAATTCAATTTATTTGTCTTGAGCTGCACAAGTATTTGCATAATAATGTGCTCTTTATTTCTGGGGAGGGAATGTAGAATGCTGTATTTCTGAAGAAATCTGCAGTAAGACTACTGGCTGTGAAAGTGCAAGTGGACTGGCTGGTTGTTGTCCCTGTAGTCTGGAGAGGGTATGTTCTGGGCGGAGCTTGTAAATAGCACATATTTCCTCTCCTTAATTTGTTTCTGACGAGGTGGGTTTTTTTTTCTTAAAAAAAAAACCCACCCTTAAATGTTGAGAGGCTTGGAAATGATAGTTAAAATGGTTTTTGCAATTTTTTAATACTTCAGACTTGAATTTCAGATTCTGCTTTGGGAATTCTTGAAATGCCAAGCTTATTTCTCCGTAGTATAAAACAGTACTCTCTAAACAAGTGATCCTATGTTCTAAACCTTCTAATTGCAATAATAATGAGTTTATCATAATTTCCCTTTCTTCTCATTCCTCTTTTTTTAAAGGAAGGGAGAGCCTGAACATAAAGAAGTAATGGCAGTTTGTAACGGAAATAGCAGCAAGAGAGAATGGGTTAATGTTGTCTTTTGGGGGTGGGATGGGGGATAGATAGGGGTTTTGTGGGAGTTTTGTTTGTTTATTAGGGCAGTGCAGTCATATATTAACAACTTTTTAGAGAGGATGACATTAAAAACTGGACAAACAACACCAAACAAAAAACCTCTCTTTCTTCTCCCCCAAAGCCCCAAAAAAAACTAGTGGTTGTGTGTTTTTTCCCTTTAGAAAACATCCTGGATAACGTCTTGGTCTCTTTGAGTGTGAACTGGGAGGAGTGCTCAGTTTTTTTGTGATTCATGGGGTGTGTGTGTGCATATGGGAGATCTCTGGATTCCAGATGAGAAGACTCATATAAATGCCCATCTTCAGTGAAGATGAACTTTTGTTAACCAGTTAGCTTATCAGAAGTGTAGGTGATGAAGAACCTAATCTTTAAAATTATGCTTATTTTACATATCTACTGGTAGGCTTCAGGTTAGCACCTATAACGTGAAGTTCTTGAGCCCTTAGGTTGATGAAGATGCCACCATGATCACAGCCAGCTTGTATTTCATCTTCCAGATATGGAAGAAATAGTATTATGTCCTTCTGTCCATCCCTGCAGTAGCTTAATAGCTACCAACATACTCTTTTCTTTAAATAGATCACGATCTTCAGGGAAGGTTTTCTCGGGGATGTCGGATGACTGTTGAGGCATTGATCCTTCAAATTATAAAGTAACTGAAGACATGGTATTTCCTGTGTTTTACCATGTGTTCTGTATTAAACAAGTGATTTGTGAATAATCTGTTCTTTATTTTGGACAGAAACAAGTTGAAAGTTGGCCTGGTTTGTGTCCTTCTGCATACAACAATAGTAGTATGATTTCTCTCAGTAAATGGCAAACTTAATAATAAGACTGTATCGCCACATCTAATTAACTTTGGCATTGTGTTGTTGTTGCTAGAACTAAAATTAGTACCAGAACTTGTCAGTTCTAACTCAGTTTCTGTTCATGGTAAAAGGTAAACTGCAAGTGAGCTGTTTCTACCTACAGCCAGCTGGGAGCACTCCTCCTACTGGGTGGGAGTGTGGGGATGGATCCTCTCTGCATGTGGGGCATGAGCCTGCAAACCCGACTGTGGCCACATTGCTGTGGTCCTTCATCTGTCTGATTTGAGAACCGTGCTCCTCAAAGGTTTAAACCACTGGAGTGAGACATTTTAATTTGAGTGTGTTATATAAATGTGTACGTTATTGTGCTTCATATTTGTTTTTCACCTCAAACCTCAAGTGGCTCTCCTAGGTTAAATTTGCTGATGTGTTGATACATTGTGTGAATAGCTTTACTCTGCACTGTGTTCTGTATTCTCTAATATTTCCTCTGCAGTGTGAATTGGTCATCCAGCCTTTTGAAACTCTTTGCATATCGTTTCTGGTCATTGATTTTGCTAACTGTGCTGTTTCTCTTTCCCCTCAAAAAGTAAGCTGGTGTGAGTCCAACTGAAATGTAATTGTAAAGGGTATATGCTGCTCTCAGTCACTATCAGAGTAGCCTCAAATATACTTGGAAATATTAGACAAACCACTTAGTTGTTTCCTTTATTCCAGCTTAGTGCATATAAATGTGGGGTCTGTTTATTTCTTGATCTCCTGTATTTTGCCAAGTCATATACTGTAAATCACTTTGTCCAGACAGCTGAATTAAATGTCCTTTGACTTGAGGTCTTCTGGCCTCACTTACTGTGGTTTCACAGCCTTAGACCTAAGGAAATGCTGCAAAGAATTTGCTCCTTCCTTTGTGTGAAGTTTGTAGAACAGGCTGGGCTGGAGAGAAAAGTCACCAGAAAAGTGGTAAGGCTACCTCTGCCTGCTTAGCTCAACCCGGTGTACAGGCTTGTGTGCACTGCTACTTCTAGAGATACAATAGGAAGGTGAGTGGACCCCAAAATGCTATTCCTATGTCAGCTTAGTCAAATGCTTAATCTTTTGCTTTAGCTGTTGATTGCAGATTATAAAGACATCACTAAGATCATTCATGCAGCCTAATGCTTGAAGCTGACTGTGGTCATCTTCCTCTATGCACAGATGGGCTTGGGCCATGAAGTAGGATTTGGTGCCCCCTGCTTAAAATGCAAGGAAAAGTGTGAAGGATTTGAGCTTCATTACTGGAGGTAAGTGACACCAAATGTTTCCTCAGCTGTGACTCGGCACTGCAGACCTTGACATACGTATGCAAATGTCTTAGTAACCATTTTTGTTCTCTCAGTTAAACTGTTAAGATGTTTTAAAAAAGCTGACACAGTTCAGGGCCAGAACTTCTCAGGTGCATTGCAGTGGAATATCTAATCACTTGTGAGCATAAATTTCATCTGCCCTGAAGTGAATGGTAGAATGGTAGTACTTCTGCTGCAGCATTTGCTTTAGCTGACTAAACAATTGAAGTAGATTTATAAAAATATGTCTAGCCTTATAGTAAGAGACATGATAGGGGAGGAGTGTGTTTTATCGCTGTAGTAAAATGCTTTTTCAACTCCCAACCAAATATGTAAGCTTTGATTGGAGGTGCTAGGTAAAATTATTTTGAAAATATTTGAAACTTTGCCTATACCTATAACTTACTTAGGACAGGGAAGAGGTGTACTTGTGTGTGTCACACAAATTCAAATAAGTTAGGGAATACTGGGCCTTAGATGGTGAACTGTTCCTGAATCAGTGAGTTGATGATAGCAGTAAACAGTCTGTCATTACTTATGCAGGAACCTTGTATTTCATTAAGACCTTTCTTATTTTACTGAAACAAGATGTGTATATGTATATTAATGCATTTATGTATCACTGGCCCAGTTCACTCATAATACTGGATGTGCTCTAAGGTGTTGCTTAGTAATTCTGATTTTTTAGAAAAAAGGTCCATCTCAAAGGGAAAAGTCTGAAAGGAACAGAACAAGAGTTGTTAGTAACACTAGCACATGCTATCAGTGAAAATTATTACCTTTAACCATTGCTAACTAGATACAGTGAAAATTGCATTTGCAGTAATTTTTTTTTTTGTAAGGTAGCCTTTGTATCCCAACCATAGTAGCATCAGCTGCTGATAAGGCCTAGGAGATTTTACATCTTTGCTCAAATATTTGACTGCAGATGAGACTGTTTAGAAAATTATCAGGCAAACAAAAACAAAACACAGCAAAAACATGTTTTAAGTTGATACATAATCAAGAATCTATATTGTTATCTGTAATATGTAGCTTTTGAAACAACTTACAAATAATGATGTGGATCAAGAAGTGGTAATGCACTAATAAGTAAATGTGATCATCTAAAGATAAAAGAAATAATTAATTTATGGAAAGACTTTTTCAATATGCACTGCATCACTGAGGGGTCATGTGTAGAAGTAATAGTAAAATAAAACAGAATTAATATGCAATAAAAGAGAATTTTAAAAAGTGGAAGAGTAAACAGTGTTTATCCATGGTTAGATAAGAAATTGTATTACTTTCTGCTTGAAAGCTATTTTGCTCATAGTCACAGTGCCAGGTGGGGAAGTTACAAGTGGGGGAGGAAGAAGTCTAGTTAACTTTATCTCTTTTTATTTTTTTTTTAACTTCTTAGTTTCCAATGTTACACGTTGTAGTTGCTAGGTTATTCTTTAACATGAAATAATTTGGAATAAGAAGAAATAAAATTGGTTTAGTCACAACATAGTATGATTGCAAAGTTAAAAGGGGTCTGCTTCTGTGTGGGTATTTGGGGGTTTTTGCCTGTGTTTTTCTTTATCCATATTGCATTATCTTCCTATGGTTAGGGCCCATTGTGCCAGGTCCTGAGTACATCAGAGCACTGTCTCTCCTAGAAAGTAAGAGTTTATAGACAGCAGTGGATTAAAGACCAAGTAATGAAAAAGATGCAAAAATGGTGACTATTTAGCTAAGATTTAATTTGGAAATTGAGTCCATATAGGATAGACCAGATAAATAAGGTGGCTGGAAGTAGTCTGAGAAGTTTCATCCAAGTGTTAGACAAATGTGGCGCATACTTCTGAAACAGTGAAAAAGTTAGCAATTGAGAGAATTCAAGAATGGTTTGGAAAATAGTTGCTTCTTCAGCAGAGCTGCTACTGGGGGCAATAAGAGTGTGAATCTGAAGTCTTAATTCAGTTTTGTGTTAATAGCTTTCAAAGGAAAAACTATATTAATATACTTTGCATGATGCATATATTTTGGGAGTCTACCACATAAAGTGGTAGTGGAAAAGTGATGCATGGAAATATGGAAAGTGGTGCAACCCAAATATGTTTACTTAATTGTTAGCCTTTAAATCCGAAACTGTTTTAAGTAGGAGCAAACTGTAGCGCAGGTGGACAGAATATTGTCTTTATAGCATGAATAATCAAAAATCACTTCAAGTTTCCCTACTTATTTCATTGCTACTCATCTCTAAAAGACAAGTGTTGAAGTAAGAATTGTATTTAGAGAAGCAGTTACACACTGAGAGAATAACTGGGGGTAGGGATTGACCCTGGTCAGCAGCCAAACACCCACAGAGCTGCTCACTCCCTGTCCCAGACATCAGGGTGGGAGACAAAAGGAGAAACAAAAGTATGTGTTGAAATAGGCAGTTTATAATCGGTGAAGTGGTGGGTGAGCAAGTGATGCAAAGGGAATTTCTGGCCATCTCCCAGCAGCACACTGATGCCCAGCCAGTCTCCAAGTAGTAACTACTTAAGAAGTCAGAAACCCTGACTTCTTCATCCTCTTTTTCTGTTTTATTGCTCATAAAGATGTTATACAGCGTTTAAACCCCACTGACCTACTGGAGTCAGCTGCACCCCTTCCCAGCTTCTCTACTTGCTGAGGACGGGGCAGAATTCAGAAACGGGGAAGCCTTGCCTTGTGCCAGAAGAGGCCACTAATAGCAAGTCCTGTCAGGACTGTTTTAGCTACAAACCCAAAGCACAGCTCTGTAAGGGCATTTTGAAGACAGTGACCTCCATCCGAGCCAGATGCAGCCCAGGGAGCGGGGCAGTGGCAGCCGCGTGTGCCGGGTGTGGTTCTGCTGCGGCCGTGCCGGGCTGACACTGCCCTCTCCTGGGGACAGCCGAGCAGCTTCAGCACATCACACAGCTCTTGGTCTGATACATGAAAACGCTGTCCCTCAAAGAGACAAAATGCAATTTCTTCTTGTATTTCCATACAAAAGACCCTCAGTTCTTCCACTGGGGAGTCAGATTACAAAGTGCACAAAATACCCAAGTGTACCTATCTAGTAGCAGGGCTTTACAAGGAGCTGCTACACCCTTCTTCTCTATACTGGGATTATTTGGAATATAACTCTTCTGGGGTGCTACATCCTGTTTCAAGACGTTTGTGCTGTAAATCTGGACACACTGTGTAGGTAGGTTTTATAGGTGCAGAACTGTAAATTGAGGCTAGTATAGAAATGATGGTAAACCAAGCCTTTAGTAAGATTTATTCCTAAATTTTGAAGTTCTCATAGACCCAGTGAGTATATCCATACTTCATTTTGTGAGCTGAACACAAAATGAATAAAATCAGAGATGTGGTCTACAATGGTAGTTGAATGTTTAATAACTACCTGGTTTGTCTTAGTGTGTTAATAGCTTTTGCTTTTATGTTTGTCCTCAGAATCATGCTTCTGTCCAAGTGTAACAGCAGCAGAAAGTGGAGAAGGTCTTTTTAATTTAGGTGTTAGATTCCTTTCAGGCTGCAAAACAACCCCCACACACGTCCAGTGGGTCAGACGGGATGTAAGAGATTGCTACTCAGTTAGGTATTGCTCTTTGAGAATGTATTTCCCACTAGAGGGAGCTATGGGACAGGAGTGAGAAGTTGCTAAAAACAGGAGGGAAGGTTCTGATTTACGCTGGTTGCATATATACCAGAAAGTGGTAACTGTCTTTGATGTGACTTGCCAGGCTGTTAAAAAAACTTTGAGAAACAAGAATCTTAAGCTTGGGAATGGTCTTTTTCAGCATGTGACTTCTCTCACAGATGCAGTACGTGGAAGGCAGAGAGAGCCTTAAGTTGGCTTCAAGATTTACTGATACTACAGCTGACAGAGAAGTGCTGACATGCAGTTCAAAGCAGTTGCAATTACTTATAGCTGCATTAATAGCAAGAAACCATAACAGAAGGAATCACAAAATCATAGACTTGGATGAAGATGTAATGTGCCTTCTCAGTAATTTCACTGATGATGCGAAGCTGGGAGGAGTGGCCAATATGCCAGAGTGCTGTGAACCCCTTTGGAAGGATTTTGACAGGTTTGAGAGATGGCAAACCATCTGAAATTCAACAAAAGCAAATGCAGGGTTCTGCACCTGAGGAAGAATAACCCCAAGCACCAGCACAGGCTGGAGGCTGACCTGCTGGAAAGCAGCTCTGTGGAGAAGGACCTGGGGATCCTGTGGACAACAAGCTGTCCCTGAGCCAGCAGTGTGCCCTGGGGGCCAGGAAGGCCAGCGGTGTCCTGGGGTGCATTCTGCGTGTGGAGTGTTGTGTCCTATTCTGTGCTCCTCAGTACAAGAGAGACATGGAGCTCCTGTGGAGGGTTCAGTGGAGGGCAGCAAAGATGATTAAGGGGCTGGAACATCTCTCTTAAGAGGAAAGGCTGAGGCAGCTGGGCCTGTTCAGCCTCGAAGTGATGAGGTCCCCTCATAAATGTCTGTCAGTATCTGAAGGGAAGGTGTCAAGAGGATGGAGCCCAGGATCCGCTTGGTGGTGCAGAGCAATAGGACAAAGGGCAAGGGGCAGGAAGAAACTGATGCAGAAATTGATGTGGAAGTTCCACATGAATATGAGGAAGAACTTCTTTACTGTGCAGGTGCCTGAGCACTGGAACAGGTTGCCCAGAAAGGCTGTGAAGTCTCCCTCATTAGAGATAATCAAGAATCATCTGGATTTCTGTGATCCTGTAATAGGAAGAGGTTAGTTGTTGTGCATGGAGGGCACAAGCCTCAGGACTTGCCAGGTCTTTGTTGAGGATTTCTCTGTGCTTGCAGCTGCTGCCTCCTCTCACTAGGAGCCAGCGTAGGAAGGATCATAGTTCATCTTATTTTTCCTCTCTATACACCAAAACATAGACAATTGGGAGGGTGGTTGACATTTGATTTTGGAGAAAGAACTGGAAACTTTGATCCTTCGTGTAGGCAGACATGGAATCTCTATATCTTTCTTCCTTATTCTTCCTAACTGCTCAAGACCTGCTAGCAAGGCACTGTCTCATAGACCTGTCTTTACAGTGATTCCACAGATTTTGAAGTTCCCTCCCTATTTTCCATGTTGAGTGGCCTCAAGTGAAGAGAAAATGTTTTCAACAGTGCAGATGGAGAGAACAAGAAATTTTCACTGCCTGTCCTCTTGACAGAGTCAAAAGAGAAAATTGTCTAAGCATATATATTTTTATATATTTATATGTCTGTGAGTATATATAACAGGAATTTTTTACTCTTGCGTGTAAGGTGTTCACTTTAGCATCAAAGATAAAAATAAAGCATCAATTATTAGACAGACTTGTGAAATCTAAATTTGAGGTAATGGAATGGGGTCACTTCAGTGAGATAGCTGTATTAAAGTCAGAAAAATTACTTTTCCAGCTAGTTTATTCTAAAGAGAAGTAATTGGCCATATACATTCTGCAGAGGGGACAGTGAGTGGCTAATGAGCAGGATTGTGTTGTGACAACTAGTGAAAGAAGTTAGGACTAAAGTGGAAACAGTACTATTCAGGAATAGTTACGTGTGTAAATATCAATTGGATATCTTTTAGTACTGGAAATTACTCAAGGAGAGATTATAAATCAGGACAGGATACTTTTTTGGGCTGTTAGCAGCTGTATGGACATCTTCATGTGGCTGAGATCCAGGGGGAGCATTGGTGAGCATGGGAAATGGCAACAGCCTAGCAGATTTTCTTTTAATTTACTGAGATATGCTGACATCAGTTGTGACTTTGTGACTCAGCATTCTCCACATTCTTTCTGTATTGTTCTGTCCTGTATTCAGAGGCATAATGCTACACAAGTTCTAATGCCAAAGCCACTATTTCCCTTGTAACATAGCCCCTGTAACAGCTTCTTGCAAACTGTTGGCTAAGAATAAGAATTCACTTAACTTTGAAAGAGCAAGAAGATTAAACTGAAATGTACACAGTCAAATTCTTAATTTCAGTGTGTGCAGGGGCAGGGAAGATTAGTGTGTACCTCATTATTTTTAATGCAAGTGTAAAGTGTGGTAGTTCTATGCCGGTTTTCCAGGAAGGACCTGAGGACATATTGCATGCTTTCACTTCTTTGCAACTACATATTTATGAGGAAAGAAAAAAAAAATCTCATTGATACTGCAGTCAGTGAAACATGTAAAGCCTTCAAGGTGGGACCAAGAATAATGACAGCACTGAGTCAGGGTGTTCATCTAATTGAAAGCAGAAACAGAATCTCTAAAACTATTCTGCATTCTGAAAGAATGCTATTAGGAGAAAGATACACAATTTCATGATGTAACATGAGCAAAATAAGGTGCTCTTGTGGCTTTTCCAGCATATGTGAAAGTCTTATGATGAATTCCACCACAGTTTGTGGAGGGTGGTCAGGTCTGTGACTGCTGTCAATGCTGCGTTACTGTAGTTTGGATGCTGTAGAGTGGGGAGAGTGCATGGCCTGTTGCATGGCAGTTGTGACCACACAGGCAGTGCAGCAATATGAGCTGTTCTTACTGAGGTCTGTCTTGCAAGCAGAGCAGTTCTGGATAGCCTGAGCATACTTCAATTGCATAAGTCTGTGCAGGGAACCCAAGAACATCTGGTCTTCACCAATGTTACTAAATCACATTCTGTCAAGAGGTGAGGCTGAAACTGAGGGTTACTATTTCTAGAGATTTAAGTTGTAAGAGTAAATACATAGTTTGGTGTCATTGTTTGGATTGACAGAGTGCTTCAATACCAGTAGCATGTGTGCTGTGAGGCATTAAGCTGCATGGTGATCATGAGGTAAATCACTAAATCTGCAAAATGCAAGGTGCAATTCTGTCTGGTATCAGATCTCAAAAAGGATACAACTGAGAACTGGTAATAACGTATAAGCAAATGCATGCTACGAAAGATGAGCAAAGTGAATATGCTTTATTAGTACATTAGTCTCTTAAGTATTAGTTATGTAAAGGACTTGTGTAGACAGATGCTGAAGGTCTTGCAAAATTTTGTTTCAAGTACTTGAGATGTATAGTAAAGCTTTTAGGCTTAATGGGCAATGGTAGTTCATGCTTGAATGTTTTGGTAAACTGGGAGATTGCAAATTGATTAGTATTTAGCTATCCAGGTGAGTATCAGCTTTGAAATTTAGCACACTTTCCTGTTGTGGAAATGAGTTGGAAGCTGTCACAGTCTACACCTCAATTAGTGATCTCTCTAGGTATTTGTATTGCAAAATGGAATCACTTCTGTTTAACATTCTTATTTTGCATGAGTGGCTCATTTTTATTGCAGTTAGGTATTTTTGTTTCGAGTGGGCTTTAGAACTTAAGTTACCACAATGTATAACCACATGACCAAGGCAGCATCTACCATGTGCTGAAATGTTAGTACCCCTCATCCTAAACTGGTGTACGTATAGAGAGCATATGTTTGGCCCTGGCTGTGTATCACTTCAGGTGGCCAATTAAAGGTCCTCCTTCCTTTCCCATTACCTCAGGGACTTGCTGTAGTCATGGCATGTTCTTGTTGTGTTCCTATTACATACCTTATCTTAAGGCACCTAACTTGCCTTCAAGACTATATAAAGCAAGATGCAGAACAATGGTAGTCTGGTGGGTTTTGGCAGGCAGGGTTCAGAAGCATTTTATAGCCAATAGTTTATGGTCTTTGCTGTATGAAGGATATACAGTGGGGCAAAACACTGCACATTCCTCTTCAAACTCTAGAGATCCAGAAGGTTGATACATTTTCTTAGTCTGTAGTAAAAACCTTTAGCTAGCATCTAGTTTCACTTAATTTCTGTATGCTGTAGCTGACTGCTTTGAAGTCCTGAAGATGCCATTAATAAATAATGAACTAGCTTGTCTAATCCAAAGTTCTGTTCGTTATATGTGAATTGTTTAATTATGCTTATGGTAACAAATTGCTTTCTAATATTCGTTAGCCAAAGCAGTTGCAATGTGTTGTATATGAAAGAATGTAATTTATATCCAAGTAAGTAGATACACTTCTACCTTGTAAGGCTGTTTTCTGTGAAAATTCTCTCTACAGCATGTGTCAGAGTACCTCTGACTTGGTTCAGAGCTGTTTTGAAAGGCTTTGTCTATATAAGCCTTTAACTTTTCTTTCATCTTCTCTTTAAATGCTGTGCTTTGAACAGAACTTAGCACTCTTTGTATGTCTGTATGCATTTTCTTCCTTTTTAGGAAATACTTGTTTCCACATGATAGCAACCCAGTGATAACCAAATATCAGGCATACAATGAAATACGTATGAAGAAAATAGTATTATGTATTATTATGTCTTTGAATGTATGAAGAGCAGCTGAAAAACTAAAAGCCCAAGCAAATGATTGCTGGGGGAATCTCGTTGATGCATTAAGTTATATTAAATCTGGTGGGTGACTGATAATGGATATGTATGTGTTTGATCAGTACTGAGATGTAACTGAAGAAATTACATAGCTTCACATTAAAAATGTATTAGTGTAGTCGATTGATATCTATCTGATAACAATATCTGTAAATAACCTAAATAATACAACAGAACACATAAGGTGTTGGACATATTGCAGAAAAACGTGTATTTCCTAAAGAAAGCATTGAAAACAAGGGTTTGGTTTCCTGGTGACTACACACCCAGATAATGTGAGATCGTAATTTTGTTGCTGTTTCCATGAATTTCAGGAAAATATGCCGCAACTGCAAATGTGGCCAGGAGGAACATGATATCCCTTCAAGCAATGAGGATGATCGGAAAGTGGGGAAACTCTTTGAAGATACAAAATACACAACCCTCATTGCAAAGCTGAAGAGTGATGGCAATCCCATGTACAAACGCAATGTCATGATACTGACCAGCCCAGTGCCAGCCAAGAACATATCCATTGATACTGTGACTTATGAGTGGGCTCCTCCTGTTCAGAATCAGACTCTTGTAAGTCTAATTCAGATATTTTCATGTTCAAGGCAGAAGTTGGTGGGAGATAAAGTAGGAGAGCTTACTGGAAAAATAACTTTGCCTCTTGTAGTCTTCCTTTCTTCTTCCTCAAAACTGAAAATATGGTGCCTGTTTAATGAATCTTGCATCTGTCATCTTGCTTTATGGATATTTGTTTGTAGAAATTCTTAAAAACCTAAGGAGATGAGGTAGTTTTTAATACATAGGATTAAGAGTTATCTACTAAGTCCCTGGAGACCAGTTTCTGTAACCTGCCTTTTTTTTTTTTTTTTAAATAAACGAAAATTTTGCATGGCTTGTGGGCTTAAAGGAAAAAAAACACCACCCAACACCACATCAATTTATATCATTGTTTAAACTTAAGGGGAACACTTAGTCTTGGTAATAGGTTTTACTGTATATGGTAAGAACAAGGTCAGTGTTGGCATCTGAATGAACCCCTTTCTTCCAGTATATTTTCAACTGAAGTACAGGAGATGGTAGATAGCCTTATGAGGATCTTGCTTCACTTTTCAAGCTTGGATTACTAATTTATTGTGCCAAAATGTGCAATACATGCCAGAATGACATTATCTCAAATTATTCCTTTTCAGTGAATTAATCAAACCTTGTGCATCTAAGACTTATGTAATACTCAGTTACCAATTTGATTTTTAGCCTTGTCATTGCTTTATTAAAACTAGGACTTTTTTTTTTCCATTATTTAGCTAGAGTTATTTCTTCAATGGGCTGTATGCTCCAAGCAGATTATTTCAGATTCCACTTTTCTAAGACTATACTCATGATCAGTATTTATAGATAGACACAAGGTGCTGTGTAAATGTTGTTTACTCAGAGAAGTAATAACTCTTTTCTGTATGTTGTAAAAGGCTTAAAAAGGAGCCTGTCTCCTACTCTGGGAAGAAGCCAATCAATGCATCTGCTGTATTTTATCTCTATTACTGTTTCAGGAGCTTAATGTTTATGGAAAGAACCTTGTTTTTGACAAATTTGACTGTCACTAAAAACAGCAGAGATTATTTTAGTTGTGTTTGCTTATGAGAGTGGATCTGTGGCTGAAGTGCCATCTGATATGTAATTCCTCCTGATTCAGGCCAGGCAGTACATGCAGATGTTGCCGAGGGAGAAGCAGCCGGTCGCTGGCTCAGAAGGCGCGCAGTACAGGAAGAAGCAGTTGGCAAAGCAGCTGCCTGCTCACGACCAGGATCCTTCAAAATGCCACGAGCTTTCTCCCAATGAAGTTAGGCACATGGAACAGTTTGTGAAGAAGTACAAAAAAGAGGCACTTGGTGTAGGAGATGTCAAGCTTCCTGGTGAGGTGGGAGTGAGAGCTCCTGGTGAGAATAACTTGAAAAATGGTGGTGGCAGAGGTACCTCATCTGCTGTTGGAGCAATGGAGAAGTCCCCAAATCAGAAAGCATCTCAATATGTAAGTATAAGAACGGAAAGATAAAGCAAGAAGGTACATTATCATCTGAGTGCTTTATTTGGTAATTTTTGCCCACTTAAATTGTTTGTTAATTTGGAATAGCAAAAATCTGGGGAGGGAAAGAAAGAAGGGGAACTGAAAATTGTTGTGAATGTCTGCATAGAGTCCTGGTTTCTGACAGTATTTAATACATTGCATCAAATAACTTCCCAGGTGACACTTTCATTCTCAGTGCAAAAATATGTTAACTTGGAGATAGAATATTAGGGTGGCTTTTACAGAAGAATAATAAAGCTTGTGTCATCTTATGTTGTTACTGGTTGTTACATTCTTCTCCTCTCAAAGAGTTAGTTTAATTTTAGAAGCTTGTTTTCTCCTCTTTCTTGGAAGAATACTGAAATTACCCACTTGATAAATTGTATTTAAAATGAAATTAAATTAAGGAATAATAAAGTAACACGTCTCCATCCTGCATCCAGCAAGTTAAGCCATACAATGGCTCTTTTGACTAGCCTCCTTTTCATATTCAGCTCCATTTTCTTACCTGTTCTTTCCTTTGGCATCTGATTGCTCCTTGTAATAGCTCAATAAAAACAAGATATATAAAACTACCCAATTTTCATTGATATTTCAAAAATTATAGCTTTAATCAGTATTTCTCACATAACTACACCTGTGCATGCCTTAACTAACAATTACAAATACAAAATAGGGGTAGGATTACTGAAGGAACATTAAGTCAGTTTAGTGGAGGTAGACATTACTTAAGAGTGTCAAAAGCTCTACTATAAGTTGACTTCTAGAAATGTTTCTATTATATTATTATATATGTATGAATCCTTAAAATTTTCTGCAGGTTGCTTACAGAAAATTAATATATAAATTCTAGATGGAGAAAAAGATTTGCTTAATGTTGGTTGTAGAATGTGGCTTTTGTTGTTATTGAGGGTGTGGTGTGCTTTTTTGTTGTTTGTTTCTGAACTGACAGTATATATGACTACTGGTGTGAAATATAAAATCAACACTTAGGTTTTAGCTTTGGACCTGGCCACTTACCCTGAAAATTTTCAAGCTGTGCCATTTGGTTACCTGTAGCTATTTGCTAATTTTTTTTTTTTGGTCACTGTTTTGTTATGGAGAATCTAAGAAACTAAAAAGTTATTTTACCATGGCTTGATTAGGTCACTGTCGTTTTGTCTTACATCAGCCTTTCGTGCCAGTTTACTTTAGTTTCACGACAGTAATTTTAAATCTCCTCAAGGAAGACCTACATCTGTTCATCACTTCCCAACTTTTCTTACTCCAGCACCTGAGTATTCATCCTGCAGTTTAAGCCAAGCATGTATTATTACTGTGGGCCATGATTTAGACAGAGGCTTGTAGGTGCTTAATAGCATAAGTGAACGTTTGGGTTTCTTATCTGTTGTTAGGTACTGAGTTTACAGCGGGTTAAACAATCAGGGTTTAGGTATGGGGTTTTTTAAAGTATTTTGGGGCATCTGATTTCTGCAATGAGAATTTGTTTCAGCTATTTGATTTAGCATTATCTCAAGTGCTTTCCAACAGTTCAACACGAATTGATACAAAGAAGAGCTCTTACATACTTAGCCAAAGAAATGTCGTCCTTGTCTACACTTTTTTTAATTGGTTCTGCGTTTTTGCTCATCCAGTTTTCTTGTACATTGTCTTTCAGACTGAGTTTGAAAGCTGTATTCCTGTAGCTGCAGTAAAAAGAATCTCTTGAAAAATTAATTTTTTTATAGGAATAGATTGCACTCTTTTGAAACCTGATAAAAAATTTAGAAAGCAAACCAAACAACACTAATAACCAGGTCTCCACTATTAATGTAAATGTACCTATAATAATTGTCTCTGTGTTTACAAATATAAAGCTTTTTCACCATGTCTGAAAGCTGAATTAAAGAAAAATAGGTACTCAGCATATTTTCTTTTTGTAAAAATGGAAATTTTTATGCAGCTTTTAACCACCAAAGCTGGAGATGTTGTAAATGGTAGGCAAGTGAATCACATTGCTTAGACCTGGGGCTAAGCAGCTGCTTAACCTTCCAGTGGAGTTTTCTTGGAGTATGAGGTCTAAAGTAGAAAGGTCAGAAACCTTTATATACATGTATATTTGAACTTTCCCTTCAATTAGTTTCTCTACATTCTGCATTCTCTTTCTGTTGCAGGTTGTTCTTCCACTTCTGTTGTGTTTCTATATGTCTTGAAATTGTCTGGCATCTGCAATCTGATCAATATGCCTTACAGCTGAGGCACTTTACATGTATTTTATTTTTACAAGCAAAGCCATTTGTGGCTGATATGAGTCATAGAGGAAAACCTTCCCATGATGTTCAGCCCAGTCCACAAACCAGCTGGAGTGCAGGAAATGCCAGACTGGTGATTAAACTGTAGATAAAAATTTTTTGGTTCAGTAACATAAATCATCTGTGTTTTTTTACTTGATGGCAAAACCCTCTCTGTAAGCAGGTACAGGGCAGAAAACTGACTGTGAACTCTCTGGAACTATTTGCAGTGTACCTTTAGTAGTTTATCCATAGTCACTCTCCCTGTCCAAAATCATTTATCACAGACTGTTGGACAGCAGCCATGAGTGACTATCATCCCTAGAACATAGCTTTAAACAGAATCAATTTGAAATATTCACTTATTTTTTATTTTCCTCCCAAGTGATGCAAATATAGCTTGGTCTTCTCATGACCTGTAAGTACAGCCATTTCCTTGTCACGTGTTCTGGTCATAGTTGGTTAGCTTGGATGGAGGCTCATTATTCTCTCCTTGTTCCTAAGCATGTAAGGTTTACAGAGCATCACATGAATTTTAATTGCCTGTTTTCTTTAAACACTGCACTGCAATTGCAGAATGTGAATACAGCGAAGTACAACAATCCTTTTAAGGAGCACTAATGCTATGATAGTAGAAAGTGCATCATCTTGAATTGCTTAGTTAAACCTAAACTATGGCACAGGTACATCCTGAACCACTACTGTCTACTCATGGGATTAAACTAATGCTTTAATTTCAGTCTGGAAAGATGGGATTTATTAAATATATCGATAGTATGTAATTTTTATAAATACAGCTCTCAAAGACTTAATTAACTTTGTAATAACCTCTTTCCAGTCCTGCTATCACTGCAAACTGAATATGAGGGAAGGTGACCCAGCTGTGTATGCAGAACGTGCTGGATATGACAAATTGTGGCATCCAGGTTGTTTTGTTTGTTGCACCTGCGGTGAACTTCTAGTAGACATGATCTACTTCTGGAAGAATGGTAACCTGTATTGTGGAAGACATTATTGTGATAGTGAAAGACCCCGCTGTGCTGGATGTGATGAGGTAGGAAATATCCTAGTCCTTCTAGCACATAAGTTTGTTCCACTGAGAAGTGGCTAGGGGTTTTAGTAAAACATTTTAATGCAGGAAGATGATATTGCCTTCACCAGTTTAGTTTATGTTTTAGTTGCAAAGAACTGAGACCAATATGGACACTGCACGTTCAGGAAGATCCGTAGTTTGTTTTGAATTTGATGGTGATTTTGCACAATCTGTGGGGACATAGGATGTGATATGTGAGGGCAAATTCTTCCAGCAAGTCCCACTTATGCAGTGATCTGAATATCAGGGGCACTAGGGGCTAGACTAGCCCTGGGCAGCAACAGGGAACAGCCTTCCCGAGGTCTCTGGCATCTGTGGGCTCTTGGGAGGAGCATGGAGCCTTTTGGGAAATAGTTAAACAGTGGTGGAACCATTGGGAGGTCTTGCAAATCACAAAATGTCCAGGACCTATTAAAAGGTACACTGTTCAAATGAATGCACTTGTTTACTTGTATACTTGTTTATACATCTTCCTCACAGCTAATATTCAGCAATGAATATACTCTGGCAGAAGGGCAAAACTGGCATCTGAAACACTTCTGCTGTTTTGATTGTGATTGTGTCTTGGCTGGGATAACCTATATAACAGTGAATGACAAGCCAGTCTGCAAATCCTGCTACATGAAGAGCCATGCTGTGGTAAGGTCCTTACAGATGTCTTGGTGTTGTGAAGGAAGGGAACATAAGTATATGGAGCTTCAAACTCTTAATTTTTCTCAGTCTGGGAGTATCTGAAGAGTATAAATTGAATGTGCATTTAGGCTTGAGTTAGTCATCTTCTTCCCCTTCGGGGAAAAAAAACCCACCAAACTCACAACTTCAGGTTGACAAGTGTTTTGTCCCATCAAAAATTTGAACAAAAGCCACTGCCAGGGTGGGGGAAACCTCTTGGAAAAACACCTTGAACTTTGCCTGTGGTGAAGCAGAACTTGGTAACAGAAGGAGTAAAGTAGGTGAAGATGAGTGGTGCTGCTAAATGTTTAGTTCATTGAGCCTGGTGGGAATCAACTTCAGCTGATCTGCTAAAAGCCTGTAGTGATAACTGCAATCTCGGTACTTCTGCTCCATTTAATTCTAACCACACCTGTTAAAAAGGAGAGTGATTGACAGGACACAGCTAGAAGTTTGGAAAAGAATGGTAGTTCTTGATTCATGGTTATGCTGGAAATGAATCTGAGATGCTGGTGCATTCATATCTGTAAGTGAGCTAGCTGCTAGTTGGGGGCTCAGTCTAATGTGCACCTAGATGGTTTATATAGTGAATGGAGAAAAAAACAGTCATCTCTGCTTGGCAGTTAATAATGTTCTGAGGTAGGTGTGAGGAATTGGGTTTTTTTGGAGGCTTTTTTTTTCCTCTTAAAACATTAACTTTCTCTATCTAAATTATAGTCTGTGAACAACCAGATTTTAAGATGAATTGCTTTCGAGACTTTCTTATAACCTTTAATTACTTGGCATTGCCACAGAGCTGTCAATGCACAGGAGGATTTGTAGCTAATCTCTTCACATATTTAGGTTAATATATGAAGATCTGTGCTGTTCGACATAAAAGGTTTTTATGACTATTTGGGTATTGGGAAATCCTAACCATCATAACTGTCTAAGCTTAGTCCCAGCAGCAAGTAACTTGTGTGTCCATTTTATTATTCTGTGTCCTCAGCTGAATTATAATCAAAACACTTTAGAAATAAAGAAAAAAATCAAAATTTGGAGGCTTCTTAAAAGGCTTCTTTTAACACCTGTCTGTCTCCTCCAAAAACATTTAAGAGTTCCAGGTTTTATTGCACTTGAAGAGAGCATGTGTGTGCTTCATGTCAGTGTTGTTTTATTTCTAACCAGGTCTGCCAAGGCTGTCATAATGCCATAGATCCCGAGGTTCAGCGTGTGACATACAACAACTTCAACTGGCACGCTACACGGGAATGTTTCTTGTGCTCCTGCTGCAGCAAGTGTCTGATTGGCCAGAAGTTCATATCTATGGAAGGGATGCTTTTCTGCTCAGTGGAATGTAAGGAAAAGATGATGTCATAAAAGAAGACATGCACAGAACTCATTAAGTATTGCTGTGTTCCAAAGGCTCTTGCATTTCTACTGTAAAATATATAGTGTCAGGGCATTTAAAATTATTGAAAGTATTAACTAGCATTTCCCAAAGATTGGGGGGTTTTGTTATGTCTAAAGCTTCCTACATAATCTTCATTTCTTAGCTGTAATAATACTTTATTTTTTGGAATACTGTTTCTGAGTCTTATTTCAAATTACTTCATACCACAGAAAGGTAAGAAAAATGTGTTACAAATTCTACAGATTCTAAGGGAGCTCTTCACTGTGAAGAATCTTGTTGTTGTATTTTGTCTAATGGAACAAAAAAATGTGAAAATGCTCCATTTTATCTTGCTTTGTATGATAACTCTTTCACCTCTGGTTTCACTAATTTATCATTTTTATAGTTTTTCTGCTTTCATCAAGCACTTTAGACAAAATGATCGGTTTTACTGCCATGTACGGCTTTGTGTTCCTGACTTCAAGTATGCAGGAAGAATGACACTAAAAAAACTTGCCTTTAATAATTTCTTTGGTTTTGTCACATGGGTTCTTGGGGAATAGTTGACTACTCTTAGGTCTAGTTTTGAAAGTAATTCCACCAGTAGAAAAATGTTGGCTGATGTTTTGTTCTTGCAACTGTTCATGCCTGGAAAAGTTTTAATTTTACAAATACTGAAGTCGTGTTATAGATTGGGGGTGGGGAGCGTTGGTGTTAGAAAATAAGAGCAGGTCTTGCTTAGATTAAAATAATCCACCAGAAGTAGTGGGTGTCACTGTTAGCCTTTCAGAACTGGCTTTTGTTCTGTATTGTGAATGTTCCTTTCATAAGCTGTGCCTTCTACCAAGAGGGATGTGGCACACAGTAGTGTATGCATTTCCAAGAATGTATTTTTGCAAATGGATCCTACTTTTGATTTCTACATTCTGAACCAAAGCATGAAGAAGTCTTTCCCAGAAAACTTCCTGTATTTGAATGAAAAAATTCACAGCTGTGTATTAGCTTTGCTTACTAGATGAACCAAATGTTTGGCTCTTTCTTTTTTTTTAATAATTATAGACCCTACAGTGAAGTTTCTTAGATATCTTTGTGGCAAACACTAAATGGGGCCTGAAAAAGAATAAGGTAGTTATTTTTTAAAGAAAAATCTATGCAAATCTTATGTTCAGTTCTTGTAAGTTTTATGGTGATTGTATTGTAACATCTATAAATAAAATTCGTGCTTCTCACTTAAGTCGTCTACTAATTCTGTCCACGTTCAATCCCCTTCAGGGGAGGCAAGGAGGAAAAGAAATGTTCCCATACTTCACTTTAGCTTGGACATTATTTCCTAAAAACTGAAGGCCTGTATTACTGTGCAGTGGTTACTGTCTTGTGTAACATTGTCAATGTGTTTATAGGTGCAAAACAGTGGGTCTTGTTCCAACAACTGCACAACTTCAGAACTTAGTGTTATTTTCTGTTCATATAAACTATTTTAAGACATTGAATGGGAAATTTTGAATTCATGCAAGTGAGGTAGTGTGTTGAGAAAATAAAGTGCATTGTGATCCTTTGACTGCTGCAAAAATAAGACCCACTGAGATATACACTGGGATTTTTGTATGTTGTCTGAGTTGTAAACTTTACATCCATGTTCTTGAAGCCTGTAAAGCTTTTCTGAGAGATCCTCAGGAAGTACAAAAAAGTATATGTATTTCAGCTCGTACCAATGAACTGTATCCTTGCCAGATTTGCAGGTTTAAACCAAGGAACACCAGCATGTCTGTGAGAGAAGGATTTTCCATGTAAGTGCTACTTAACCTGTACCAGGTTACGTACTTTAACCTGCACAGGACATGGTGTGAGACTGCTGTTTGGGGGTGGGATAAGTCTTATGTAATGGTTAGCCATAAGGATGGCTTAATAGTGACTGAGTTTTATGTGTCTTGAGTACATCTGTCCTCACCCATTCACTAACACCTCTTCTGGAAGATGCAGCTGACATTTATGAAGAACTGTGAAAAGATCTTTTGCACCTTTCCCTGCCCTCCCGTTGCCATGCTGTGTAACAGCTTTCTCATTGATGTGATTACTTGGACTGATGGCAGTCATATTTTTCACTTTAAATCTTGTTTTGAATAGTTTTGTTTCTTAAACTTTATTACTGTGTAACCTTCATTTACAAGGTTGAGCAGGAGATTTATTCCATCAAGTCACAATTGCTAAGGAAATTTATGTCAAACCAAACAATTTCAATAGTCCATCAGCTAGGACTGACTTTTTCCATGCCTCTTCTGAAGCATGTTGGCTTTAGCTGGTGTTCTTTTTGAGTATCTTCCCTTGTTTTCTTGATCCCTCTGGCTCTCCTCTATGGAACCTGATGCATCTAAGTGTTTGTTCTGTGGGGTATCCAAAGTTTAATTTCTGTTAATGCAAGAATTGGAAAGGATTATGTCTTAAGAGCAACAGGTGTAATGTACAGGTGATACAGAGTGAAGACAAAGATACTGCTGTGTAACTTCACGATTAGGTCAGAGATTATTAGGAGTGCTGAACTGTTCTTGTAATGAGCTATGAAGGAATTTATGTTCCTGCAGATAATGCTTTTTGTGTTAGCTGAAAGATATGTCAACATGCTGGAGCTCGAAAACAAGCATTAAGGAGATTGCGTTCTGTCACTGTCATAATAAAAATATTGGCAGTAAAGTGTTGGGGTTTTTTCTCTTGCATTTTTGGCTATTTTATAAGAAGTCCCTTTGGACCTATTTATCTTAATAGGCTAAGAATAGAAGCTGGAAGCTTTTGCATACTTCAGTAATAAAAATATATACTTTCCAGATGAAATTTTAACTTCTCTTGAATGTTGAAGTTCTTTGTTTAAGAGTAGAATTTCCTTGGTAAGAAAGAATCATAAGTAGTCATTTTAACAGCTAAATCTTTTTATTTAAGGAAGAGCTATCCTGTGGGTCTGTAAAATTGAGGCTGGTAAAAGCTTTGCAAAAACTTTGAAAGAACAAAGCTAAGGAAAAGCATCTTTGAATTAGCAACATTTATACATGGTAGGAATAATCTGTGACTTCTGAGATTTGGATTACATTTCAAACAGTATGGGTACACATATGCTAGAAATAAAAACATTTTATTCAGGTCTCATATGTATTTACTATCCCTGGAAATCTAAAGTTTATGTATTAAAAAACATGCTAAAGAGCAATCAACACAGCAACTTCCCATTTGCTTCCAGAATCATAGGTTTTAAGTCTTATGAAACAGTTAATGGTGTGAAGCAAAATTATCTGACTTTGTTATATAATGACCATTAACACAGAAATACTTGCTTGCAGGGCTTAGAAGTACTTGGACACTTTGGACCCTCTGTTCCCAGCAGAACTGGTGAGGTAGGAGTGGCAGAATGGTAACATTTTGCTCAACAGCTTCTGCTAAATTTAGCATGGGTTTGGGGTGCTAGAGCTAGGAGTGGGTGGCAAGAAGGAGGTTGGCAGTCCGGGAAAGGGTCAGCAATTCACCTAGCAGCAAGCTCTCCAAGGGACCAGAGACCAAATGGCTGTACTAAGAGTGCAGGATGAGGACAGCTAGTGTGTGTAGCAGTTCAAGGGCAGAAATTCAGAGTGAGGTAGGGTGTCTTCAGGTCCTGGGCATGCTCTCCCACCACAGCAGCATCCCATACCTTGCTGAATCTCAGTGGAAAGCCATCTTAAAAATCACCTCCACAAGAGCAGTCCTCTGGGTCCCAAGTAGTCCTTTCTCAGCCCAAGCAAAACACTGACAGAGAAGATTCCAGTCTGATTCACGTCAATATAGATGAATGCTTTTGTGTGATGAAAAAGGATAGGAAAGGCCAGTAGAAAGTCTTTTGCTAGGCCTCCACACCTCTTTCTGTGTCAGGACTGTAGAGTGCCCTGTTTTATCCTAGAACTGACAGGAACCCCTTCCAACTGCTCCTCGTATACACATCAGTCTCCATTGAGTGCAAATGTTATTTTTATACTTTTCAGTGTGAAACACAGGAAAGGTTTGTTCACCATTTTTTGTGTCTCTGAATGAGTGAAGTGTTTGTTTCTAGAAGTGAGAACTTTGGATTCAAGGCTGTCCTCAAACAATTTAGCTCCAAATTCTCCCTCTCACCTTCTGGGAGAATGTCTCAGTCATCAAGCTCTGGTGTCAGCTCTGGGTAGACACCCTTCATAACATCTGTTGTAGGTAGACCAAAGCAGCTAAGAATTTCATACTCAACCTAAACTACACATGGTACAGCTAATGATTTTTAATGGTAACTGCAATACACCACTGAAGTTATATTGCTGTGTTTTTAGCACTCAGCAGCCAGTAGGATCACACACAAGGAGATTTGGGGATTTTTTTCTTGCAAAGAGCTGCTTGTTAATGGTATAAAATCTCTGCATGCGTTGTGTCTACTACCTTATTGCTTCAAACTGTTGAGGCTGAAGAAGTCTATGGGCCAGGGCCTTCTAGCTCTGCCTTTACTCAATCCTTCAGTAAAAAAGTAAATTGAGTTTGTTAATTAAGCATAAGGCCAAAGAATAGTACTTAATAAAGTGTGCGGCCAAAGAGGTCCTACAAGTAAGTGCTAAGTGAAAAACATATCATCTAATTATCATCAAGTACTGAAAATAATGTGTTCATTTTTTCCATGTCCTTATTAACATAAAATGATGGGTAAAGGAGCTTTAGGGAGCTAAAGTCCAAAACATCTGAGCCAGGACTAGGCTTAGATTGTAGACTGCCACCCTGTGTTCACTGCCTAACTCACAAAAAATGAGCCAGATCGGCTTTACCTCAGACAGTACGTGCTGCAGGGTGTCACCACCAGAGCAGCAGATTCAATGATTGCTGTGAACAATCACAACAAAGTGTTACAGGTCAGTTTCCTCCTTTGCCTCTCCCCTGAAAAAGTGAAAAAAGAACCAAATAAGAGGATGTTTCTGCTGCAAATTAGGCCCAGCATTGTTCAGATTTGGATTCATGCCCGGCATTGTCATAGAAAGTTTTGCACCCAGTTTATGAGAAACTAGTCAAGCTTCATATGTTTCCTAACTTTTCATTTGTTAAAAAAAAATTAATGTCACAGTAAAGCATCGAGGCGATTTATTGGTTGCCCTGAGCGAGTTGTTTACGTTGAGTCAAGGCTTGATTTTTGTGTTGCCAGTAACTGAATTCTTGGAAACAGCCACCTGATGTTCCTCAGTTCCCCAGCAGATGCCGTGCTCAGCGCACGGGCTGCTGCATCAGCAGGGCAGGGCTCTGGGAAACAGCAGGAAAATATGTTCTGAACTGAAAGAGATGTTCTGAAGGCTTTAAGAAAGAGTAAGTTGAGGACAGGTCTCTAAGTCCAGAAGGCAGTGCAGAACTGGAAAACAGCATGACCAGGAATTTGGACAGGAGAAAGAGACACAAGGAAAATTTTTTAGAATGAACATGAGTAGAGTGGGAAAATAGAGCGAAAATGTGTAATAAGCCAGGGCATAATGCTGAATCATGGAAGCACTGTGAAATACTTTTAACTTACTATTAAAAGGTAAAAACGTGAAGTACTGGAGTTCAATTGCTCTAGAAAAGGAAAACTGATGATGCTGTTTAATTCTTACGGGTAGAAATCAGGCCATAAGGGTAAGAAACAGGCTGCAATAACCAAGGTTGTGAGATAAGAAGAAGAGGATTTCAAGATGACAGGTGGTGAGAAGAGATTCTTCAGCCTTGATGAGGCATATCTGGAGTACTGTGTCCAGTGTTGGGCTCCTCAGTACAAGACAGACCTGGAGCTTCTGGAGTGGGCTCAGCAGAGGACAACAAAGCTGATTGAGGGACTGGAGTAACTCTTACAAGGGAGCTGGGCCTGTTCAGCCTCAAGAAGAGACAACTGAGACTCATCAATGTCTATGTGTATCTGAAGGGAGGGTGTCAAGGGGATGGGGGCCAGACTCTGCTCAGTGGTGCCGAGCAATAGGACAAAAAGCAACAGACAGAAACTGATGCACAGGAAGTGCATCCTATATTCACCTGTATATAAGAAATAACTTTACTGTGCAGGTGACTGAGTACTGGAACAGTTTGCCTAGAGAGGTTGTAGTCTGCCTCCCTGGAGGTATTCAAGAACCACCTGAACACAATCCTGTGCCATGTGGTCTGGGATGACCCTGCTTGAGCAGGGAAGTTGGACCAGATGACCCACTGTGGTCCTTTCCAGTCTTACCCATTTAGTGATTCTGTGATTCAGTAGTAATCCATGTTCCTAATGTTGCACACTTATATCTAAAAAGTTATCTGTTACACCTGTATGGTGATTAATAAGTGTGCTTCATTTCAATAAAGGAAAAGTGGTTTTGTGTACTAATGGTCTGATGCACTGTGCTGAAGTCTGCTGGCTGAGGTTAGCTTTATGACTCTTCCTAGCAAGGAGATCTGATTCTGAGGAATTTCACTTTTCATTCTGAGGAATTAGAGCAGAAGTGAAACACAGGAATAGCATTTGGAAGGCATTTGGAAAACTTTGGTAATCCCTATGTTCCTAAACAAGCAAGACACTTATGTCCATTCAAATTTTCCAAAAGCTGAGGGCATCCAGGCCAGATGTTCATGCAATGGTAACAGCTACGAAACATAAAAGCAAAATCAACTACCCATCTTTAACTGTGGAAACAGAGTTTGAGGGCTTATAGCACTTCAGAAAGATTTAAACTGAAGAGATCTCTAGGAGTCATCCAGTTCAATCCTCTGCTGAACGCAGGGTAAAATATGCGGGTACATTGTTACTCAGGGCCTTGTCCAGCCAAGGACAAGGTCCTGCTTATTCCAATTATGGTTGTAATTTAGGGGGTTTTTATCTCCTGGCCTGCTCTGGTTTTCACTGTGACACATCACTGAAAAGGTACCTACCAGCTGCCATTTCTCCCTCTACCTAAGATCACTGCTCCAAAGTGTCTTCCTTAAGAAAGTCAAACCATTTTCAAGTACCTGAACCAAAACAGCTTAGCTCCCAGAGATTTTATGATTAATTGACAACCTAATTGTACTATATTAATTTGCAGCAAGAGTTTCTTCTTAAGAGGCTTGAAATAATTTAACTGGGAAACCATACTTATAAATGTATTTATGACCTTTATCATCATCTACATTTTCTAAGTAGCAGAAACTCCATACAGGCAAGAACTCTGAGGTTTTCTGCTGCTTAATACGTAACCTCTGACTAATGCATTTCCCATGATTAGGGGATTCATTAGATCTTATTTGCCCATGTGAAATTTCTGTTGTCTTTTAAGAGGCTGAGGCTCAGCAGAGGTTCAGCATTAACAAACAAAACTTGTTTTGTAAGTTTTTTGAAACTTTTAGGAACTTAATATTAGATGTCTATCCCTCTGCCAAGTTTGGCTAAGGTTACAGGAGAAGAGGCTCCTCTGTCTCACACACAGACCGCCTGCATGGAAAACACATCCACACATGACTCAGTCTGAAGAGTTTTTCCAAAAGTACCTTAACTAACGCTTCAGTGTGGTCTGCACCCATTTCTATCTGACACTAGCAAGCTTCAGAACAGGCAGAAAAATCCGTGTTTAGCATTTACAGCATTTCCTACTGGTGTGTTTTGGTGGGGTGACCCTCTGTTCAGCATTTTGGCTCTAACCTTTACTGCATTTCAAGTTCTGGACCCAAAAATGGCACATTCTGACAGACAAGGTTTAGGTACTGACACCTTTTAGTTAGCTTGTATAGAAGTTTGACTCAATGGAAGCTATTGAGGCTTATCTTGTCTCAGTTGGACACATATTCATCAAAGAAAATATGGAAAAAAGCCAACAATATAGCTTAAAGTTCCAGCTGAAACAAGCTGGGAGGTATTTTTTTAATTAGTAAGTTTGGTGTGTATTCAGGAGACAAATCAAGAATAATCAGTAAGAATAAAATCAGTAAATAAGTAAAAATCAGTAAGAATAAAATAAATCAGTAAGAATAAAATCAGTTCTTAGAAAACATTTTAATGACCTTCCAGAATAGGGAGCCAGAACACTGTGGGCAGAATACAAGCAACATCTCTCTCATTCCAGGAATTCAATGCACTTTTTTTTCACTTTAAAAACTCTCAATACAATAGGCATTCCGAAGTTTTTCAGGCCTTTGTGGAATTGCATCTATTCCATTGCTTTTTTATTTTGTTTTGAATTTTTTAATATGTTAGGGAAATTATCTCTGAAACTGAATATTCCTCTACAAATTTCTTAATTACAGCAAACAAGTTCTTAGCCCACTCTAATTTAATTGTAATGCATGGAAAGTATCAATATACACTATTTTAAATCCTTTTTATGTAATACTTCTTTCCTGTCTAAAAACATAAGGAATCAGCACCATTAAGTAGACTGCAGATTACAACTGCAAAGCAGAAACATCTAACATCTAGTTCCAGTTGCCAGCTGAATGCAAGAGGACATTGTCTGAATTCCTTGGGCATTCTGTTCCTCAGTTCCCATCCTATGTGGGATGGGTGTAATAGCAACTTCACAGTGATATTTTGAGGGCTGGCTCACTCTAAGCAGTAAAGTTTATTGAATCTATAAACTGTATAACTGCAGTCCAGTTCTACAAATGGTCTTAACAGTCTTTTCTGAGATACCTTTCTTCTTCATTTTGAACTTCCCATACAAAACTGCCAAACAGAATCTGGGCTTTATATTTAGGAAGCCTGTAATCATTCCATGAAGTTTTAAGAATTCTGGCAGTGATCTGGAAAACTTAGGAGGTAATGAAAGGTTACCAGGAGGAATGCAGAACTGCCTTGTATGGTAGTGGAGAATAGAACCAGTACATATTTTGATAACACAGCACAGCTCTTGTCTTTGGGGTGGGCCTTGGTTGTATAGCTCTGCCTGCATCTGAAATGCGTGGCAGTGTAAACATCACACGGAGATTCTCTTAAACATTTGTAAATAGTTCAGCAATTTTGAGAAACGGGGTGGAGCCTGCAGATGGCTAAAGAAAGAAGCATTATTCTTATGCTTGCTGAACTCACTGTCCCAAGCCCAGTTCTGAGCCTAATGTAAACCACTGCCACTTGCCTTCAGGCATAGTTGTACAATGTGTGTCTGACCAGACTTGGAAGGCACACACTGTTCTAGAGAGGGCTGTGCTGCATTCAAACCTGACCCAAATATGATACCCCAAACTGAGGATTTCTTTCTACTTAGCAAGAAAAGGTGCAGTATTGAGTATATTGTGGGTAGCTTGGAGGAGATGCAACTGTTTTAACTGAAATCTAGTTCTGAAAACCAGAAATTTTGAGGTATCAACTTGAGGCTGGGTTTTCTTTCTCTCATTGCTAACCACTTAGACAAAGCTATTCCCTTTTCTAATTCTGTGGTTTAGTTTTTTAAATGAGGATGGCAGCACCAATGTTTCTGGAACCTTCTGGAGTCAATTAATAATTTTAAAACAACTTGAAGATGAAAGGTGGTAAATGTCTACTCCAGGTGACTGTTCTCAACATTCCAGTTTCACTGAACTCAATATAGAAATTTTCTTGGCCAGCAATACCTGGATATTACACATAGGCCTTGAGGCTCTAGTTGTATCTGCCACTCAGCTCCCCTGCTCTGAATTTTGGCTCAAGGTGTTATCTTGTATTTCAGATATACCTTGATGCTGTTACTGCTCAGATAAATTTTATCTCTTAGTTCAGTCAATTGAACTTGTATACAGTTAACTGCAGCTATTTATTTACTTAATAGAAGACAACATTTAAATAAAGAACCAAATAAAATCAAATTTAAAAAAACATAGCATCCTTTAATTCCAAATGATCCCATTAGGACTGCATGATTAGAAGTATGGTTTGCTATAGCAGCACTATACTAGTCTGCACTAATCATTCAGAGAACATGTATGGGGTGGAAGATCTCATTAGTGCAGGAAAACATGGTATCAGAAAATGCTTCATTTTTCAAATTGATAAGAGCAAGTCCCTACTGACAGAAGTCTATGGAAAAGGAATAGGATGTGGAATTTTAGATTCCCATCTCGGAGGAGCCTGCCAGCGTTCTTCATACGTGGTGGTACACAGGTCTCAGTCCCATTAGCGGAGGTAATAGGAAGACAGAGCTCTTTGGGAGGGGTTCCCTAGGGACTCCAGTAACAGGACAGGAATTAGAAGCCTCTGAGGAATGTCAGAGTCCCACCCCATTAGCTAACCCATATCCTTCACTTTACATTCACAGCGATAGGGCTGACATCCACAAGTGAGGCAACGCTGAGTCATCAGAGTCATTTAATTTAACAAATTACTTTCACAGGATTCCTCACATCTCATAAAGTGGACAAGAAATGTGGAGGTATAATTTTGTGGTCAAGCACAATTCTTTCACCACAAGCCAGTGACATTGCCTCTTCTATTGCTAATAATGATCCCTACAAGAAATGTGTCAGAGGGAAGGTACAGAAGTGAGACCTAGCCAGCAGCCTGCTCATACCAATCTGCAGCCAATTCAGCTGACTGATAGAATCATAGAATGATCACAGTTGGAAGAGATCTTAAAGATTTTCCACTCTAACCATCCACCCAGCACTACCACTGTAACCACTAAACCACATCGCCCAGTGCCAGATGCCTCTTAAACATCTCCAGTTATGGTGAGTCAAGCACCTCCCTGGGCAACTTTTTCCAATGCCTTTCCACCTCAACAGTGTTGTTTTTTTCCTGATATCAAATCTGAATCTTCCCTGTCTCACCTTAAGGCAATTTCCTCTGGTCCTCTCGCTGCAGGCACAGTGGAAGAGACCAGCCTCCACCTCAGGACAGCCTCCTTTCAGGTAGTTGTTGAGAGTGATGACACCCATGGGTGTCCTCTTTTCAAGACTAAGCAAACCCAGTTCCCACAGCCACATCTCATAAACACTTTTTCTAGACCTTCACCTTATTGTACTTTACCGGACACACTCTGGTGTCTCCGGGACCCTTTTAAAGTGAGGGGCCCAAAACTGAACTGTATTAAAGGTGTGGCATCCCCAATGCTGAGTACAGGAGGATTGCTCAGCTTTAGGAAGGGCTCTTTTCTTTTGGGGCTTTGTGTTTTCACTCCAGCCAGCAACCAAGCCCCACACAGCTGCTTGCTCACTGCCCCGCCACCAGGATTGGGGGTAAAATCAGCTGGAAAACTCATGGATTGAGATAGAGACAGTTTAGTAGGGAAAGCAAAAGCCATGCACACAAGCAGAGCAAAACAAAACAAGGCATTAATTCACTGCTTCCTATGGGCAGCTGTTCAGCCATCTCCAGGAGAGCAGAGTGCCATCACATGTAATACTGAATTGGGAATTCAAATGCCATCACTCCAAACATCCCCCCTTTCCCATTCGTCCCCCCACTTTACATAGTGAACATGATGTTCTGTGGCAATATATGGAATATCACTTTGGTCAGTTTGAATCACCTGCCCTAGCTGTGACTCCTCCTACCTCGCCATGCATCCCCAATCTTCTCACCAGCACTGCTCAGCAATAACAAAAACATCTCAATATTATCAGGACTGTTTTCAGCACAAATCCAAAACACAGCCCCTCAGTCCACTATACCTCAGTTCAAACCAGCACACGGGCTTAAGTCAGAAAATGTTGTGGGGGAAGAATTTGCTTTAATAAGGGCAAAAGGCAAAAAAAGCCCATTGTCCAGAGCATCTGCATGCAGCTGACACTTTCTCTAGTGTTAAAAGAAAAAAAGCTTTATAGATGCTCATATTATCAGGACTGTGCAGCAGCATACTTTGAGCATAACATTGAGACTGCATGCACTCTATGCCTAGAAAAGTAGCACGGGACAATTTATGGTTAACCAATGGTGTAAAGTCTGGAGAATAATAACAGAAAACTGAATTGGAAAGAAGACAAAAGTTATTTCCTTTGGAAAATGTTGCTTTTGAGTCTCCAAACTGTCTCTTAGCCCGCCAGACTGTGCTAGGTGTTGTCGTAGAAGGAGCTTAGAATATCCACATTTTACCTTAGTAAGCATGTAAGAGTAAGGTAACTTCTTTAGACTAATAAACGATGCTTCACATCAACAAATAGATCAAGGGAGTAATTTCTCTTCCCCTTTGTGTAAAAAAATTGGTTCATCCTTCACAAAATGTCCTTTTTTCTGGAGCACATCTCTAGCACTCTGACCAGTCAACATCTGCCAACTTAAGCAGATATTTCACTTCCCACCATGGGTGGAAGAGTGAAGATTGAGGCTACCATCTTAGACAAGGCTTTTCTCAGAGTGAAGCTATTTGCAGTAAAGCCTCACAAAATATGTGAGTCCATCTTGAATGAGCAGCAATGATAAATACATATTGTGGCAACTAGAGTCAGAGAAGAAAATGCAAAGTCCTGTTTTATATTAGCTGCAAATAAGCCAGCATGTAATAGTCTTCAAAATATGAGATGTTTTCTTTCCTTTGTTTTGACTAGATTTGTAATAAGTCAACATAATAAAAGTCAGAGCAGAGCTGCTAAAGCCAATCCTCTCTTTGGCCTAAAACAACAGTAATGCAGGGAAGAGAAGTATTTTACTCTTTCAGTCATTTTGGAAACTGAACTGGATGGCTAATTGAGTCAAAGTTTAATTTCCTGAATATTTGTCAAAAATTCAACATATTTGTTTTGCTGGACAATAATGTGCTATGCTCACCATGTTCAAAGTCAAGGCATAACATTGCTTAGTAGCTTCTATTTTATCTTTGTGTTATGTACATTAATAGAGTTCAGCCTCTCATAGTCAAACTGCAACAGTTTATGCAAGGCACTTATCTAGACTGCTGTGAAATAGTGCTGTAAAATATGGTAAATACCATGTGAAAAACATTTTTGTGTTGCTTAGACACAAGACTTTAGTGAAAGCAGGGTTTCCTTGCCAGCTTGCAGGGGAGTTAAATGGGCTCAAAAAGGTGCTTTCTGTTCTTGCAATATCTAATTTTTCCATGTGTACTTTATACCTTGCCAGGAAACAACCAGGCAATAATGTTGCAATTAAATAGCAAAACAGGTAACACTGGAGGTTATGGGCAGCTAATGCTGATGTTCCCACTGTCCCTTTGAGTGTCTTCCCATTGACTGTAAAGGGAATCTGGATTCCTAAACTTGCATTTCCTTAATTGCACCTAAGGTAGATGCCTAAAGTAAGAATCGTATATCACCAAGTAAACATAATAATGATTTAACGTATGTTAAATCTATTCCCACTTCAGTGTCTCTGCTTTTTCCTTTTCCTGCTTTTTTAAGATAACAAAAGAAAATAACTTTCAGATGCTTAGTATTCAGCCAGATGTGAGATGTGCAAGCACATTTTTCCTACACCTTCACTTCCCTCTGGTAAAGGCAGATTAGACAAGTGGTAAACAAATCCTTTCAAATCTGGTCCTCACATTTTAAAGCTGAAAATAAGAGCAATGATATTGATAGGAATTTCAAGTGCTAAACACCATTAGAAATACAGTATTTAATCTTGCAAACTGATAAATACTCTTGACCTGATCCAGCAATACACTTAAAAAGATTTATGGCAATTTTTTACCTAAGATTGCTATTAAATGTTTTGCTGCATTGGGTGAAAATAGATAATGGCATGATAAGGTTCATGTCACCTAATTTTAGCCATTTAACAATAAGACCTCAATCTGAAGCTAATCATAAAAACTCATCCTGTTACTAAAGAGAGGATGTAAAATCATCTCCAGACGGTGATTCTATTTTAGACATTTATTTATGAGTGACTGAATTTTTCCCACTTGATGGTTACTCTTTGGCTTAGACTACACATGTGACTTTCTGGGAGTCAAAGTAATTCAGTTTAATTACATTTCTGCAAAATTTGCAGTGATTTCATTTAATCTACGTATCAGCTTAAAATATTGATATAATTTGAATGCAAAGATAAGGTCTGTGTCCCTCTGTTACTATGTGTAAGCAGGAAGAGAAAATACATGCTACCAGCCTCTTGAAGTCTCTTTTTTTAATATTACACAAGAGTGAAATCACTCAGCCACAAAATTGTCAAAGAGAAATAATTTATTCTTCTCTTATCTATTACTGAATCTGCAGATTCCTGTCACACCCATGGTGATAAATTTATACCTAATTCTCTGATGGAAAGAATTCAGGCAGTGAGAAGGAACTGCCTGTTAGGAATGGAGCTCCTATCTAGATGTGGAGTCTCAGCTAAAAACGAATTAATAACTTGTTGAGGAAAAGGGAAAAAAAAAAGCACAGCACTTTAGTTCTTACATATTAAAAAGTTTTTTCAACAAGTGGATCACAGCTAAAGCTGAAGATCATCAAAAGGCAGCCACACAGCATTGTGGAAAACTGTAGCTGAGGTTTGCCAAAGACCTCCTTGTGTGGTCTTGAGATCCCCTGAATGCTGATAAAAACAGTTTAAAAACTGTGATAATATCTAATGCCTTTCTCCCTGTAAGTGCACTTAGTACTGAAAAGAAGGGATGGAAATCTTGATCATAAAAATCTAGAATGAGTAAAATCTGGATAAAAGATATAAACTTTTCCTTGGTACCTGACTTTATTTTAATTTCCATGTAATATCAATAAAATAAAACTTTTATTTCAAGCTTGACACAACATATTTTTGAGTGCAGTGAAGGTATTTTAATGCTATGTTCTCAGAAGCTCAAGTTAACACATCTTAATTGTCTGTCAGTCAAATGGCAGTGGCTGGATGTGCTTGTGGTCCCAGCCCATTGTAAACAGGCAGCTTAACCAATCTTCATGGGTGACTGCTTATAAACCCAGTTTCTTTTGCATTTGCAACAGGCCAGGAACATGCTTGGAGCAGTCAGGCTCCACTAGATCACTGAAAGCCAGTAATATCTTGCAATCAAGAGGACAAATGGAATTAGATATGGGAGCCTGAAGAGCTACTGATTCTTTCACCAGTGGATTTGGGGGGGAAATGGTAAGATCTTTTTCCCACTTACTACATTTTTCTTGTTTTAGCTGGCAAATAATTATACTGCAGTGTAAGTCTGAGCCACAGTTTGATTAAATTGTTGAGATTTTTTCCCACAAATTTGGGCTATATTTCTACAAATCATTGAAATTCACTCATATTTCTTCTTAATAAATTATTACAGTGGGACTGATTTACGAATTATTCCAAACTATTTACATCACCTCCAGGTCTTTCTTTTAATCACACAGAAATGCACTTTTTGAAATAAACCTATTGATGCACTTTTGTTTCCAAGACCTGTATTTCTTATCTGATATCTTATATATCTGATTTGAGCTTACATGGATACTTGACACTTTTTTATTTAAATGCCATGTGTACATTTCAATGTGTTCATCGATGCCAATTTGAACATAACTTTCTTGTTTGGAGAAGTGGCAAAATCGAAGCATACTCGTTGAAAACCATACTGTACTAATTCTAAAATGTAGTGCACTGCCCTGCAGTCTGGTTAGCCTGTATAGACCCAGAGAGGTCACTGGGGTTCCTTGTGAATGCAGGAGTCAATGTGGGATGCAGGGCTGGGGCAGAAGTATCTGTTTTCTTTACCTGGAAAATGGATTTGAAATATTCCTGGGAGGGCTTTCAGGATCTGCCCAGATGAATGTGTTCCATCTTGAAGATGGATAATACTGATAACACACAGATGTTGTTTATTTGTAGAAATCCATTACTTAGATTTTAGAAATGTCAGGGGTATACTGAGGAAAATAAATTTTCCAGTGTGATGCAGCCTACCCTTGGTAACAAGGCATTCCATGAGCTGCAGCCCCAACAACTGACTCACAGAGAGCCTAAAGCAGATAGAACCATGCAGAATTGCTTTATTTGCAGGGCCAAGACATTCTGGGAAAAGACATCTCTGGAAACTAATTAATAGCCACAAGGCCCACATAGCATCTAAGAAAACTTCGAACAGCTCATGGGTTGGATCTTCAGCTGGTGTCAGAACATGTTCCCCATATTATTATAGCCTTGGAACAGTAGTAGTAGGTCACAACAAAGCCCCATTTACACCAACATCCTGTCTCCAGCAGTGACCACAAGTCAGTGTCTAAGGAAGAGTGTGCGAACAAGGAAAACAGAAGATGGATCACTGAAATGCATTCTCACCCTTGAGTAATTTTCAAATAAAAGTAAACCCTAAGAACAATATGGGCAAATTTTAGGCTTCAGTTTGGTTTTGTTGGGTGTTTTTTAATTTGGTGCTATTTACTAATGTCTTACCCATGTGCTTGTCCAGTTTCCTTTTAATGCTCTGTAAAATTTTAGCATTCACAGCACCCTGTGGCAAGCAGTTCCCAAGCTGAACTATTTAATGAAAAAAAAATTATCATGCTCTTTGTTTCTCATCTATGTCTCTTAACCTAGAGAAATACATGGACAATTGTGGCAGTCCATTGAGACTTTTCACAGTGACAGTCATTAAGAAAGTACTCAGTTCTGCAGCTGTTTTATTGCTATTGGGGCCTGGGGTTTTTATGTTGTGGTTGTTTCTCGGGTTTTTATGGGTTTCTTTCTGCCCGAGATTTCAGGTTGGTGGTTGGGATGCTGGTGGTTCAGGCTGAGTCTTTTTCAGCTCTCTGTCCCTCTGAAGCCTTGGAGCTCGGTGCGAGAATGAAGAGGAGTCTCAAGGTCTTGTTGTTTCTTGGTTTCTCGCGTGTTTATTATTTCTTATCTTACAAATTTCTCTGTGCCCGGCTGAGATGTTCACAGCAGCTCGGACACAGGGCGAGTCCCCCCGTGATGGGAGGTCACTACCTTTTTATACAGATAATTACGTGTCTATTATTTACAATTCTGTGCCAATGCCTATTATCTATACTAAAAAGGTCATTTCTACTTTGACCCAATCTCCTTACACTACTTTGTGCCCACGTCACATCAGAAGATGGAGGATGAGGAAGAAGGAGAAGAACTTAGGGCAACACCCTAAATCCTCCATCTTGTCCCCTATTTACCTCTATGCTAAGAATCCTAAAACTACAAAATTTTTCACCCTGTGCAGTGCTAAGCTACTATTTTCACACCTTTGTGACTTGTAATTCTTCTCTCAATGTTAGAAACTTTTTCCATGGACTAAAATCAAAGCCTGTGTCTTCCTGGGCTCTGTGCCAGGCAACCCCCCTGGACAGACCCCCCTGTCCAGGATTCAAATCCTCTTTCTTGGGTCCCAGGCCTCTCTGCCGAGGTCTGTGACCATCCAGGGCAACCAAAGGAATGCCCTGGACTCTGACAGGTTTTTTTATTTTTTTTACTGATGCCACTTGTGTCCCCTCCCAAGAAGTAACTGGGGTCAGTTCCCAGCTCTCCCACAGGCTACCTCTGTGCCCTCTTGGACTGTGACCTTATCTGTACAACCAAGTGTTGAAAGTACTGGCAGTTTAATCCCTTAAACTTAATTTCCACATTCTAAACAATAGTTTGCTTCCCCCACCCTTTTCTTATCTTGTATATATACACAGAATGGTTTGTTGGAAGTGAGTCTGTTTTTTTCTTAGTATACAGAGACCCCAAATCCAGAGGAAGGACAAATAAACGTCCAGGTTGACTTTGAAATTGTAATACTTAAATGAGAAATAAAAATAATCTCTTCTTTCTATTCTTTATCTGGTTATGAACTCTTAAGGTCTTTCTTCACGTTACATGGATTGGAATCTTCTTGTATTAAGCAATAGTAGAGCCTCTCACATGGCACAAGAAAAATGGGGGAAAAAGAGGCTTGAAGAACACTAAAAATCTTGAAAGCCATAATCAAATCATGAATATCACTAACTTCATAACTGTATCTTTACACAAATACTGTGTATTATTTTTACTGTTTTATTTTTGACAGTTGCTGATCTCAGGAGTATTATGCTTTTGAGGAAAAGAAACTGGAAGAATAAAGTACGCTTGTGTGTTTGCGAGTTGTTTTCTGCTTGGTCTAGTTGTATTCATGATCATTTTACTGCAAGATAGCTCACACTGTGAAATTCAAGAGCATTTGCTTTAGGAGTAATTCAGGTCAAGCCACACTAAAATTGGGGTCACAGTGGTGTGTTAAGGTATTATCAGGGCCAGAGTAGAGAATCTTGGCATCTTGGAATGTGTACATTCTTCAAGATAAGCACTTCTTTATGTCTTTTCTTTAGTCAATTACACTTTAGCTCTGAGGATGAATTGGGGTCTATTCAGAGATGCATTGACTTCCAACAGAAATGGAATCAATCTTCTTTCATGTCAAATTATGCATCTCTGAATTCAGACCAACAAACGTTGTTTCCATCATTTTATCTTTCCCTTAATAGATAAAAACAGAGTGGTGAAAGAGCTCTAAAGATATTGCTGACTCACCTTCCACTGAAACTGTTCCCCACAGGTGGTTGTTTATCCTGTCTGCAGATCCCAGTGAAGAAGAACCTGCAGTATCCCTTGGTCATCTGATGTCACTCATTGACACTGCTAAGCAAAGCATGTTCTTTGATGAAAAACACTGTCAGTTTGGTAATTTGGTAAGTGATATCTGCTAATTAAGGAAGAAGATCTTTCTTAATAAAGAAATTCATGGAAGCTTTTATTGTAATGCCTTCAACCCAGCTAAACCGATTGGGCAGTCATGCTTTACTTATAACTAACACAGATTTTTTCCCATCTCAAACTTGAAGATGTTTAATACCCTAGAAAGTGCTGATTTAAAAGAAACATGGGTTACTTTGCTATGTGCCTTTTCAAGTGCTTAGCTTGAGGAACTAGTGCTTTTCTAACTTTTCTTCCTAGCATATCCTTACTTAGCCGAGGCTCTTAATGAACCAGCACAGCTATAACCTTCACAGTGTGGCAGCACAGAAATGAGGTGAGGACAAGAAGCTGTCTCCTCATGGGTGCAATGTTCAGAGCCCCACCAACAACAGGGAGGCCAGTGCCCACTTCAGGGTAAGGGCACACCACCTACTGCCACCCACCCTGCAGGGCCCCACCGCAGCTTCCCTCAGCTCCAAGGGTTTTCATGGCATGTGAAACCTTTTCCCGGATAAATGCAGAGGGGAAAAACGTTTAGAAATAGCCAGCTCAAAAAACTATGTAACAAATGCAGCTCTAGCAAGGAATAATGCTTGTTGGCATTCCCTGAACATGTTGCAGATCATTTACAGGTCTCAGCAAAATTCCTACAGAGTGCCAGGTCCAGGGAGTGAATTAGTGTGCTTCATGCTGGTAAAGACATTTTCTTTAAACAAAATACAAAGTTTAGGAACTGCATGAGCTTTCCAAATGGTATTTTCTCCTTAGCTGGATAAGGAGCAGTAACCAATTAATAATTTCTGGTTAGTTAGACTTAGCTTTTTCTAATTTCTTTCAGCTCCAATGTCATTGAGCAATTTCTAAATGTATTTTAGGTCTGCTACCCAAATTGCTGTCCTTGAATTGCTTACCAGAGTCCCTGACTGCCATCTGAATTTTTTTTTCTTGTGATTTGCATGAGATATGTCTGTAATCTGGCAAGGAGGTACTCTATCCAATAGCCAGACATGTTGCAAAAGCCTCTTGTTATTTTTGTCCAGCTTAGCAAAGTTATTCAAAAAACTTTCAGAGCCTCAATGTTAAATGGTTATCTACGTATCTGTTAAAAGGGAACAAGGTTTCCTCACTGATTCTAAAGTGTATGGATTCTACTTTATTAGTCATAAATAGCTTATTTCTGCTCATGTAAAAGAGCTCCTCAGACCAACTGGAATAATAATAAGGCATGCAGCTACAGTCCAAGCAGTCAGCCAACCAGAGCATGATTCTTTATCATAGTTTTGCATTGTTCTGCTAACTGCATGATGCCAAAAAATAATAATAATAAAGAGAAATCCTTTGTTCCCTTTCACTAACCTAGAAGGTCACAAAACAGACAGTTCCTTCTTGATTACACTAAATAAATAAAAGTCTGATTCATAGAGGGGAAACAATCATCTGCCAACTGCCAAACCCTATAAAGGGTAAATCTGTTTTTACTTTGTGAGCCAGATTGATGAGTCACCGAGGCTATGACTACTACCAGCAAGAATTAAAATGTACCCAAAAACACAACCTCCCTTTGTACCACACAAGGGTACCTCAACAGCAGAGTCTGCTCTGGAGTAGGGACCCCCCCAGCATTTACTCTCCAGAACCAGGGCCCCTCCCTACCACAGCTACTGACATAATTTTGCTTTATTCACAGGCATAAACTCACCAAGGGAGATGAATAATTAGATTCCTCATTTGGGAAATCAGCCACTATGGAAATAAACACCCACCTCTCCTCCCCCCTCACTGCCCTGGGCGAGCTGCCTTCAGAACATGCCATAACCAGAGGTTCCTCCTGGAGCCCAGTGACGTGCACTTGGATGCAGACAGGAGGGTTCTCAATACGGAAACCCGAGCAGGCTGGTCTAAAGGCAGAGATAAAGATTGGGGGGGTCTTTTGGATCTTCTCACAAAGCATACTCTCCAAGAAGTGTTGCCCTCAGTTTTCTTGCTTGCAAGTGTTTGAACTCAAGCAGTGCTGTTCTCACGCCGCTTCAAGAAAACAATGTATATTTTTAGAATTTATCTATGTGTTTATATTTTTCTCCTCTGGGAGGAGGAAAATGATTGATGGTGATGTTCACCATCCAGGTCGAAGAGGTGGCAACCTGTGTAACCAATCTCTTGACCTCTGTACAAATGTATATAAGTATTGGAGTCAGATAATTAAAATAGAGGAGCTTTCCCTTGTCCTTTGTGTGCCTGAAACTGCTGCAGTTCGTGACCCTGAACGTGTGTCAAAGAAGCTCGAGAAAAGAGGATGAAATGAACTGGTGACTTAGTATTTTGAAAATTATGTAAGAAAAATGTTAAAACAATAGCAACAAGAATAAAAAGGATTTATTAATTCATTTCATTTCTTTAAATGAGTGAATTTGCAAGTCCATTGCAGTCACTGCAAAATCCCTGTTGATGGTGACTGTGCCAGAATTTCACCAAATGCACTTATCCCCTAAATGCATGTTTTAGTAACTCATCAAAACTATTGCTGTAAGACTTTTGTTTTTAAGTACAGCTCTTCCCACTGAGACACATCACAACCCAACTGAAGCTGTCTTCAAAGAGATAAGGTAAATCTTTTTCATTCCCTTATTCAGCTATGTTTTATTCCAAAAATTAACTCCTGCATCCTCAGCCATGTATGCTCAGGGTCCACAGATAATCCTTAGAAATTACATAAGAGACACTTGAAGTGAACTAAAATGAAATAAGGAAAAAATAATTCTTGCCTATGGATGAAAGTAGTTGTCAATTCTCAGGTAAACATCTTTTTTGTCAGCCTGGCATTTGGGACCCTTTGCAGCAAGACTTATCATGGATCTGAGCCCCTAAATTTGAGTGTTGCTTATTAAAAATAAAAACTGGAATATCATCATATATTAACTCTCCAGTTACCTGGTTAGAAATCATTTTGGTAAAGATGTCTCAATGAGAAAAATAGAAAGAATGACACTGTATTCAAACACTGAATCCTTAGGAGAAAAATGACAGGGAAGAATGCAAATAGCTGCACACTTCTTTTAGGCCTTACATGAATCTAAACAGCAGAATAGCTTCAACTTCTCCCAGACTGGAAGAGCTGCAATTGATACCCAAAGCTGTTTAGAGCTGCTACTTTTATGTTCTCTACTGCACAGTAATTAAATGCTGTAACCTTTGGAAAGCAAGGTTACCAGTGCTGAATTGGAAAAGAGTACCCTATTTTTATTGAATTTTATTTGGTTTTATTTAAAATTACATAAATTATTCATTTTTCTAATCCAACAAAGTGTTTATCTTTATTTAAATGTTTTAAAATAATTTTATTTTTATTGCCATTTAAAGCAAGAGCCTGTTAGAGATAGTGGGGTTTTATGATTAAATTTTATAATTCAGCCTTTAAAAAAATTACATGCACAGGTCCATATATTTGGTAGATTTGTACTGAGACGCTTTCTTAGAAGACCCAGAAATTTATTATTAAAGCTACTTTACATTTCTTTAGTGCTTTGGTCTTTAGACTGGTGGGAATGGAGTTAAAAATAGATAATTCCATGTTTTTTCTACAATTTCAATCTTTCACAGTTATTGTCACAATGACAATTGAATATGTAATGAAATATAAGGAAATATGCAAAAAAACCCACTGAAACATATTTTGCCTATGCAATCACAAAAAGGTCGGGGAAGTCCAGATACCAAACCCACCTGTCTTGCCAGCATCCATTTAGATATAAATATCTACTTTTTTTCCTGGTGGTTCCATCAGAACAGATTAGCATATATCCCTTGGGAATGCAGGGTTATAAACTGCACTCATATTCCTGTCTATGAAACCTCTGAATAATACATGTAATTTGTGACTCATATGACAAGAATCCCAATTCAGTGTATCTATCAGCAGTACTAAGTGTTCTAGTCTTTTCCTTAATAAATTAATGAAATGCTATTAGTCAGTCATTTAACAGTTATAAGATTCTCAAAAGCACAAAAGATTTTATACATATATTTATATTTTTATATATATATATACACCTGTAAAAATGGAGGAGGAAAGTCAGTGAATTGGGGTGGAGTCTTAAAATCCTTCCCTAACCTTGTGCATGTGGCTAATTTTTCTGCATCTCAGTTTTCCAGGCACAATAAGGTCATAATCCTTCTCTGCCTTGGAGAAGTGTTGTGATGACAAACCATGTTTATTTGAGAGGTTTACATTTACAATGATGAAGGCAGCCATAAAAGTAAGTAGGCAGATAAAAGTGATTCACTGGATGAAATAAAATGATGCTTGCTAAATTAATTTCAAATTTCATCTTCTTGCCTGTGTATAGAAACCTATGGTGTGGGAAATAAATCATGGGTTTACTGATGAGGAGTTGACCTGAAAAGAAATAGCTGACATCTTTTTCTGGTTTCCATTATTCTGTTTGTCTTTCTTGATTTCAATCACTTAATTTTTCCATGTCTCTTTGGAAATTTCAAAATTGTTTCCACCCCATCCTCTCCTCCCAAATGAAATGTCTGGGCAGAGGTGTGGGCATGGGCTGCTCAGAGAGCTGGGTGACAGAGCAGGATGGAGCAGGACAAGGCTGTGAGTTTTTAAAGGAGCAGGGCTGTGCCCCAAACTCAGAGTGTTTGCAGAGGTGAGATCACAGATACATGGAGGAATCTAAATTCAACTTAAAAAAGACCTAGGGGTGGGGAGAGATAAAACCCAAAATGCCAGTAACAGAGAAGGTTGTGTCCAGTCTTACAGCTTTGTGTGAATAGTGACATACTTCATATTATTTACAGTGAAGAATAAAGTAGGGTTTAGAATTTTTTTGGCTACTATTTGTTTCAGATATGAGAAGCCTCTAAAGAGCTGAAGGGTAAATCCAGATAACGCACAAGGCTGCATGGCTTCAAGCTTTATACTGAACTTGGCCCCTGAATAACACTAAGTTTCTGCAGCTGAGAAGCCCCCAGCTTCCACCAAGAAGAAGCAAACAGAAAGCAATACATGCAACCAATGTCTAAATGAGGAGAGCACTGTGGATCAAGGGGAACTGAGGAGTGACCTCTGTATACAGTAACTGAAGAGAAGCAGCCTAAATGTTAATATAAGCAGATTAATGGTTTCTTTCCAGCAAGAATAAGAACATTACTGCAGCAGATATAAATGGGGATACAGAAACCAAAAAATTGCAAACAGAAACAAACAAACAAACAAAAACACAAAACACAAAACCCAAAACAACAACAAAAAATCCCACACTGAAATCATACCAAACAAAAATTTAGCTAGAATAGTCTTCTGTCTGCAGAGCTAAATTGCACCTCTGTGTGTGACACAGCAAGGCCCCAGAAACATTAAGAAAACCCAATAATCAGAGAGGAGAGATTGGAGAAATATTCACTAGTGGTAACAATGTAAAATGTTCAGCTAGCACTGACCTTATTGACTGATTGCTTGATGGCACATGGTTTTGTCCAAGCCAAGGGAGATTGTAAAGGTGACAAGTGTTTACGTTCTTCAAGATTTATGCAGGGGTGGCATAGAGACTTTGAGAACTGTCTCCGAGACAGAGAGAGGGCAAGGTGCAGGGAGGCAGCAACAGTACTGCTATTGTGTATATAACAGCCAAAGCAGATGAGAAAAGTGCTGTCTTAGCACTGAACATCTCCCACGAAGTTACCAGCTCTCCCTACACTCTGGTCTCATTTAGGAAAAAGATAAAACCAGCATAAAGCCTTGAAGTTTCTTTCTCTTGGTGCTTTTATTTCTTCCTTGCCTTTGAACAGGTATGTTGAGACAAGAGGATTCTTTTGTGATGTTTAGAAAATTAAATAGGGACAGAAAGAGAAAAACACAGTGTGGCATATCATATTCCTGGCTTAAGCTAATTAAATGGAAATAGGGACATTAGCCCTCTGAATTGTTCTGTATCATGAAGTTGTGAAATTGCAATGGAAATGAAAACAAAGAAGAGCTGAAAACAAAAAGAAGAGTTGTCACACCTTACTTAAGGGTCTAGCAGGAAAGAAAAGCCATGTGTCCTTAATGTGCTCTTAAAAAAATTAAATGCAAAGACTCTTTTATGAGAAAAGCAGATTCCTACAAATGTAGTGAAGAGCACAGAGATCAGCAGGATGCCAAACTGAATCAAATCACTTCTTATAAGCAGCCATTATATGTGATTCATTCTAGTGGGATGAAAGTTAAAGAACATTTAGAGTAAGAATAGAGCTGTAGCTGTAGGTGAAGAGAGTGGAAAAGAATATGGATTATTCAAATCACATTCTACATGTGAGAAAACATGAGAACTGGAAACATATTGCAAGGGCTCATTTGAATGGACACTACCAGAGACATAATGCTGAAAACAAAAAGGAGACAACTGAGCACACCAAGGGAAAAGAAAAAAGAGCAGAGGTTTCTGAGTTGAAACTTCCATGTCCCATACTGTTTTATTGTGTGGCAGGAAAGAAGACTGATTAATAAGGTTTGGATTAGGGCCTGGCACAAGGACAGGGCAGTGGCAAGGAAAGAAAAAGGAAATTATAGAGCAAACAGAAGGAGTAGCAACAGCAATGTTGAAGTACTAACAATTTGCCTTGAGCAATAATCAAGAGAAGAAAAGAAAATGCAATTAATTAAAGCATTTGGATAATAATAATATAACTTTGAATAATAATAATATAACTTTGAATAACATAATAATAACTTTGAATAATATGACGACGAGGCCAATTACTAATAGAATAAAATAAGCTTACATATTACTGGTTTTATTGCTACTTTTAACTGGACTGACTCCTACCAAGTATATTTTCCTACTTGATACTGGATTTTTGCAGATTTGGTCCCTAATATAATTTTCAAGTCCATATTAGAGTGGCAGGGAAATAAAAACAGAAAGATCAGATCCTGAGCATATTTCTGCTTTTCACTCTGACAAGCACTTTTAAGAACGAAACCAAGCTCTGAACAAGGGGAAGCTACTGCAGGGGGAAGAAGATGAGTGACAGGCTTCTGCAGGGGAAGCACTGGCACTGATTTCTGGAGCCAATTGTGTTCAAAACCCATGTCTGTACAGCAGAAATAGCCAGAATGAGAGAGGTGAGCAAGCAACTAGTGTGACGTAGGGGGAAAGGCCAGAAGCGGCTTCTTTTAGAGAAGTTGCACACTTTAAAGAGAGAAAACTGGCCCCTCTTGTTCCTCACTGATTTCAGGATAACAGGATTTTTCATGCATTTTTTGCAACCTAACCAGATTTCCATTTGTAGGTACCTAACTTTCCAAAGGTAATAAGCTAGAGAGGTCTCTAAATATGTAAAATCTGCAGCAGTGTAATTTATTGGCCCAAATGTTGCATGTAATGTTGCAAAACATTGTGTAAACAAATGAGAAGACCATCTACATGGAATTTATTCTCTGCAAGGAACAACAGCTATGTGTGTTTTACAGTTTTAACAGTATCATGCCAGTTTGAAAGACTTATGCAGAGTTTATAAATTCACTTGTGAGTGCTCAGTCTCCGCCCACTATAAACCATGGATCTATACCAAAATCAGGGAAATTAGTCTGGAGTTCCTGATTAATGAGAATCATGGTTCAATATGTTTTTCATTTGTGTAAGCCACTGGTACATGTGTGTGTAACTGCTCCCAAATAACAGAGAATGTGAGCCTTGAAAAATTAATAACTTACCAGCTCTTCAGTTTAAGGAATAAAGATTTCTGTCTTTAGTTGAAAAAGACATGGGCTTATTTGCTGACATTAATCAAGGTAAGATTCATACAGCCCTGTCTGAAATGTTGCATTCTCTTTGCAGAGGAGAATGACAAATCACTGGAGATGGATTATACATGAAAAGCCAGAGCCTTCACCCTATTATGAAAAATGTTCTGAGGAATGAGCCTTGTCACAAGCACTTCACAGAGATCTTGCCCAGCTGAAAAATGACACTGACAGCATTTTGCCACTCTTTGAAGAACTTTGTTCTTTATGTGCTTTATTTCAGTAATCTCTAAATGTGAATAAAACCGTAGACAGTCAGTCTGAGGCATACATTCATCCACATATTGTGTGGAGAAGAGCAAGATTAGGTGCTGATCAAAAAAGACAACATGGAGAGTGGAAATTAATATTCTGCAAAGAAGGACACTGAAGTGCGGGAATCCCAGAAAATGTTTTTATTCTTTGCCTTCATCTTCAAGTTATTATTTGACTTTCGTTGGAGGAAATCTTTCCCCCAGTCCCATGTGCTTTCTGTTCTGTTTCAGCACAAGAGAGATTCAAACCTTGGCGAAGAAGCACAAGAAAGGAAAGTGCAAGAACTTAGACAACAATGAAAACTTTCATTCTAGGACAAGAAATAAAACAGGCTCCACTGCTTTGGTATTTGTTGTAAAACTCTGGCCTAAGTATTTTTCCTATTAGTCCATCTGGCAGCCTCCAGTAACTGTTCCTACACCTTGACTCAGCCAGCAAGGGTGAGTCAGCGACGCAGAGAGCAGGAACATGAGCAAGGAGCTGAGTGTGTACAAAGTGCTCTTGTAGCCAGAACTGAACTGAAACCAGGCAGAAAAGAAAAGCTGTTCACCTAACATGGTCTTTTCATTTCAGCTAATTTAAACATCCCTGTGGGAAAAGCTCTACCTGTGAGTCAGCAAAACGCCTTAAGAACAGTTCACTGGAGAAGCCCTATTTAAGTAACAACTGAAAAATATACACAGGTATTAGAAAATAATATATATAAGAGTCATGGTGGAAATTCCGTGGTTAGGGACCACAAGATTAACTGGGGAAGAATGGTTTTGTTCTCCTAACTGATATGTGGCCAGCAGCCAGCACCCAACCCTTGGGAACAGTGAGGGCCCAAGCTGCTAGTGGTGGGACTAAATCCTGAGCTGTCTCCTCTGGTCTCTGGCCAGTGGTGGGACAGTCATAAAGAAAACTTCTTTCAGATCTATCTCAGCTGTCAGAAAGTGAGCTCAGCTGGCAACCTGCATTCCCTGTACTTGTCTCTAACCACGGTTATTTGATAAATTGTGTTAGTCAGAGCATGTCCTCCATGAGAACCAGCTGTTGCAGCTTCATTGCTGCCACTTGCACCAGCTTGGGATGTAGCACTCATTTACAAGGTACCACTACATCCAGAATTTTTAATAATCACCCCAGAAGGAGTTTCAATAGAATTACACAAATCTCATGAGAAGATGAAAGTTGATCTCAAGAGCCAGCTGTTGATGTATATTTCTTATGGAGAGATGCATTGTTTCTTGCCAGGTGCCACAGTGCGAGATTGTCCTCTAGATTGCAACATATACATTCAAATAATAGTGTAATTAATGCAGAGAAATGAAAAAAAAAGGGACAAGTAGTAACAGAGACAGCTGAATTAATAAAGCTGTAATTACAGGTATCAGGAAATTTTTTAAGGGAAGAAACATCCTAGAAGTCCCTGAGGCCCCTCTCTTCCTTAGGATATGGCTTACAGGGCTCTGGGCAACAACTCAGGTGTCCTTCAGCCCCTCCAGCTCATCATGATCAGGATGAAGGACCTGAGCACACCCACTGACTGAGCCTTCCCTGAACACAGAGCAGTGCCTTCCTGCCTGGGTATTTGTGTGAGCAAAGCACTCGTGTTCTACTCCCACCCAAACTCCACCTCAAGGACACTGGATGGAAATGGAGAGGACAAAAGAGGCAGCCAGTGCCCTAAGCACATCTATAAATCCTGGTTGCACCAGAGGAGAGATAACATTTCTACTTTATCACCAAAGGGACTTGGTTTTTTGAGATATAAAAATTTTTTAAAGCTCTGAAAGGGCAAACCCTGCAACATTTTCATTTTCCTGTTTTTCATTAAATCTCCTCCACTTTCCAGTCACATTCCAAATGATCAGAAATAAGAAGATATTAGTAAACAAAATCTTTAACCAAAATGCAATATCCTCTCATGTCAAAATGAAAGATAATCTGTGTAACTTCGGGGATTTAGAGGCCTCTCTATCAGAAAACGTCTTTTCCTCACATTAGCTAATTCAAGAGAACCTTCTAAATAGTCCTCCAGAGACAGCAGTTCCCTTTTATTGCATTCATCTGTCTTTTATGGCTTTGCTCTCATGAAAGATTAATAGATGCAAAGGTCAAAGGCCAGTGTGAACATTTAGTCTGACCTGCATAGCATAGGCTATCAAATTTTACCCAGTAATTTTTGCACCAAATCCCATTAATTGGAGATAAAGTATTATGTATCTTTTAGTAAGAAATGTTTTTTTGATTTAAAGGCTGCAAATTATGAGAAGCCTGCTCCATAAATTTGTTCCATGGTTTATTTACCCTGACCTGCAAATTTTCACTAGACTTTATTAAGATTTTTTCAGTGAAATATTTTACACTGGAGAAATTTGGGTATTATCAAAGGAGTGTAGTCCTTGAGCTTTATCTCACCATTTTAAGTCCAGGAAAGAAAAAAAACCCACAACAAACAGAAAGTGTCATATTCCTCAACATATCAGACTCTTTGTTCTGATTTGCTTTCTGGGTGTTCTTCTTTCCTCATTATCAGGACAACTGGGGAACCAGGCTCCTCATGTTACCTGTGCAGTGATAGGCAGTGGCAATGCCTCTTGTGATGTCTCAGCCAGGCCAGATATTCTCAGACACACTGAGCTGGTAACCCCATCCTCATCACGTGCATGTTCCCAAATACCAGCAAAGCCCTACCATTTCTATCAGGCCTGTAATCCTCTTAAAAGTGCCATAAATCTCATTTGTCCCTCCTATGTTTGTAATACGGCTCTGGTCTCAGGGAACTCATCCATTGCTTTCAAATAATCCACACAAAGTAAATTAATCTGGCAGAAGGTTATAGGCTCATAGGGGCAATCTGTTAACTTTGTGGAGCAGGGTTTGGTCTCAGCCTGCTGACGGATGGATGGCAAGCCTGAGAGTCTCTGGTGATGGACAGCCTGAGCTACACAGATTAGTCTGACCTGCTAAACAGAAACATACAGACACTGAAGTGATGATAGTACAGTCACAGATTTGGATTACTTTACATCCTTTCACAACAGATTCCCTTTCCCATGGACTAAAATTCAGTAACAGGAATTTATCAGAATGGCTCTGACATGGTTTTCCAACTAATTTCTTCCCTCTGCATAAAATAAACCATAGGCTTCTAGATATAAGAAACTGAAAGTCTCGAAGGAAACTCTTCCAGGAGATAACTTAGTTTCTATAAGTTGAAGTTTAAAATAAAAAAGATGTATTTTTCATCAAATAATTTTCAATAAAATTAGCGTAATTTCCTCTTTCAAAATAGTATTTGTTTGTGTCTTTTAAATACTTTTAATTTTGTAAATAAATTTTACACATAATCAATAATACAAAATACTTTTCCAAATAAATATACCAAGCAGCTTTGTACTAAAATATTATTTTATTGAAATTTTTTAAAATTTCTAGTTTATGCATCAGTGTCAAAGTTCCAAATGTTACAATCACAATTTCTGACCTCACTATGACTATATTTATGTATTAGTAGCAGAAATCTGAACAACATAAATCTCACAAACTATATCACTGTGCTAGAGGATAGTGGAAGCCATTTCCTCAGATTCTTGCTCACAGATGTTTTGGATAGACATGAGAACTCAAGCACGCTCTTCACCTCTCCCCATTGTACAAGGATCTCAGGGAAGATCCTAATCTTACCACCTCTGCTCATTGGCTAGCAGAAGGAGAATGAGTCCAGGTCCAAGTGCCCATGGTAACAGAAGATGCAACAGCAGAATGAGACACAGAACATGTGAGTTCAGGAACACAGGCACAAAATTTTTAAAATCACATTTAAAAATACCAACTCATATCGATTTTAAGCAATGGTTAATTTTGGCACTTTATGCAATATTTCTTGTTCTTCTTTCTCTGGTAATAAAACATTAAGAAACCAAAGATTTTGTGAAGTGCTGTGAAAACATGATAAATGAAAGTATCATGCCAAAATTGTTCAGAGCTCAATCACACAGAGTAAAAGCCAGATTACAAATGATGACAGCAAGACCACAAGAGTGAGGTCTAGTGAACCAGTAAACACACTTTGGTTACAGCCACAAACACACCTTGTTTAGCCTTTCAGTTACATTGGCTCCTCTGAAAGGGAATATTGCTTTATGACATAGATGTCAATAACAAGAATGCAACATTCACTGTTTTTTAGGTTGCAGATATCAAGCAATGATGACCAAATGGTGAGCAAAACTGAGCACTGAAATGAATTCTCTGACATGCTGAAAACTGCTGGGATATACCTCCCATTCAGCAGCAGATTTTCCTTTCCGTAGCTGATACTCTTAACAGCTATTATACTGGGCACATTCTCACAGTCTATTGTTAAATTGAATAATAGTTACAAATATAAGCATTTTCAAGAACTTCCTGTTTTTGGCAGTTCAATTTTTTTTTCCTTTTGAGTTCCGTGATTATTTTTACTGTGCTTATTGTCTCAACTATTTAGAATCCTATTTGAAAACAGTAAACGGTTAGACTTCATGCCCCATTCTATAAACCTGTCATTCATGTATGTGTGCTGGGGAATCCTGAATTCATAATATTCTCTTGGAAGAGCAAAAGCCTATGTAGCTGCCATCAATTTATTGAGAAAGTAATGATTGGCTGAACCAGAAAAATGCTGCTTTTGATTCTCAAAGTACCAGATGGAAGGCTGCTTCACTCCAGAAACACAATTTTGAATTACAGTGCCTTGGCACAGGTCTTGGAGGTGGTTTAATAATGGGCATCACATAGCAATAAGACTCCAGAACCTTCTCTGAATATTTCACCTTACTGACACATGGTGTTTTGCACAAATAATATTGATGTAGCCCTGCCACAGACCTGCTGGGCACAGCTAGAACAGCGTTGTTGCAGCAAAGCCCACCATTGCCACTGCTCTCATTTATTCAGTTTGATTTTGGGAACTTTTTACATCATTTCCTACAAACCTGGCTTTCTGATATAATCCAAGAACTTGAAGCCAGGAGGTGAGGGTACTGTTGAAACATATAATTTTTCCATGGAAATCACTGCTTTAGTCTCAAAGATGACAATTACAAATCAAAACTAACCATTTGACTTACGTATCTTACCAGATTATCACAAGTATTTAGCAGATAATTGCTCCTCATTTTGTCCCTAATATCCAGATCAGTATTACACTTGTCTTGAGTCAAATACCATTTTTGTAAGTGCAATGGCAACAGCCTATAATCAAAATACCATTTTCTTAGTCCTTCTTTTATGACAAGTCCTTCTTCATGATAAGTCTAAAGACTTAAGCCATCCATAAGATTTTTACTTCTACTACTGCAGCTTGCAGGACTTAATAGCAGATCTGGCTCAAAGTTTGATGATGCTTGTCTGTGCTGTGGCATGGAGTGTTTCTATTTAAGGCTACATGACATCCTCATTGCAATTGCTTGTACAAAGAAATACTATTCAGAAATTGTTCCACTCATTTCAGTTGACTTTTAACATGTTTTTCGCTCTGCAGGAGTACATGACACTGGGGGGGGGGGGGGGTTAAACACCTACATACAAAATAACGAGGTTCCATGCAACATTCGATTTGAGAATATTGGTTGAATCACAGAAATGGTATAAAAAACCTGTTTACTTAAACACAACGATTATTTTGTTTGTTTGTTCAGCCTAGAGAAGGGGAGACTGAGAGAAGGCCTTATTATAATCTTCAACACCATCACAAGAGCAAGCAGAGGGGCAGATACCAATCTCTTTACTCTCATGCCCAGTGACAGGACTCAAGGAAAAGGCACGAAACTGAGTCAGGAAAGGTTTAAATTGGATACCCAGAAAGGATTTTCACACAGAGGATGGTCAAGTATTGGAACAGGGTCCCCAGGGAAGTGGTCACAGCACCAGCCTGACAGAACTCAAGAAGTGTTAGGACAAAGCTCTTGGGCTCATGCTGTGACTCTGGATTGTTCTGTGCAGAGCCAGGAGTTCAACTTTGATGGTTCTTGTGGGTCCACTTCAGCTCAGCATACTGTCTGATTCCATGACATCTGACAACCAGGCAGTTTTGTCAACTGATCTCCATATCTTGCAGAGGACATTTAATCTGTTTTCAATCCATGAAGACACAGGTTCTGAATGATACAGCCACTGACTAAATAATAACCATACACATCTTCTCTGTTGGTTTAGGGTTTAGATTTTCTAGAGTTGAAAGTGGCAGGAAGATGATTATTCATACATGACACAGACGGATCCTCACACAGGTTAGTTCAATCCAATACAAAATTATTTCTTTTCTATTTTTTTTCCCTGAGAAAAACACTAGCCTTGAAAAAACAGCGTGTTTTTGCCACACATGGGCATAAACATCTTACTAAAAGACATTCCTGGTACTAAGAGGCCAAACACAACAAGAGCCAACAGAAGGTCAGACAAGTCAAAAGAAAAATGTAGCTTTTGAAAAAAGTATTTTAAAATCAGGACACATAATTATTTAAAGAAGTCATCACATCAAGTGATGGATTATCTGTCTCTTCACATCTGTAATCAATCTGATTGTATCCTTTTCAGTATATGCTTCAACCAAAGACAAGCTGTAGGATCCGTTGCAAAACAATGAGACAAAACACTTCATCCTGTGTTAAGGAGGACAGATTTTCCAGGGCTTTCTTCTGTTCCCAAAAACTCATTATTCCTTAAAAATCTGCTCAGTCTTTTATTTTCATATTTTGTAATTTTCAACTGAAAGGTGCTTGTTCAAAACTTTGGGTACCAGCCACCAGTCATAAACAATATTGCACAATAAAAAAAAAAATGCCCAACTTAAATGCAACCAAGTAAAGCTATAAACTAATGCCTCATCCTTTTTCGACATTATGAATACAGTTGTTTATTTACTTTGTGCTCATGTCTCTTGGATTGGTAATACAGCACTAGTTGGTGACAGGGACAGTGGGATTGAGTGTGTGTTCAGTGAATTTGTTGATGACACCAAGCTGTATGGTGCCATCGACACACTGCAGGGAAGGGATGCCATGCAGGGAGACCTGGAGAAGCTTGAGAGGTGGTCCCATGTGAAGCTCATGAAGATCAACAAGGACAAGTGTAAAGTGCTGCACCTGGATCAGCACAATCCCAAGCACAACTTCAGGCTGAGCTGAGAAGGAATTGAGAGTAGTCCTGAGCAGAAGAACTTGGGGGTGTTGATGGACAAGAAGCTCAGCATGACCCAGCAATGCGCAGCAGTTCAGAATGCCAACCATATCCTGGTCTGCACCAGAAGCAGTGTGGCCAGCGGGTTGATGATCTGGGATTCTGTCCCACTGCTCCACTCTGGTGAGACCCCACCTGGAGTGCTTCATCCAGCTCTGGGGCCCCCAACATCCAAAAAAGGATGTGGACCTGTCAGAGCAAGTCCAGAGGAGGCCACAAAGATGATCAGAGAGCTGGAACAGTTCTCCTATGAAAAGAGGGCAAGAGAATTGGGACTGTTTAGCCTGAGGAAGAGAAGGCTCCAGAGAGAAACTGGAGCACTTTCCAGTATGTAAAGAGGGACTTCAGGAGAGATGGAGAGGAACTTTTTACAAGGGAATGTAGTCCAATGTAGATTGGACAGGGGGAATGGCTTTAAACTGAAAAAGGGGAGGTTTAGATTCCATACTACGAAGAAATTCTTTACCGTGAGGGTGGTGAGACACTGGAACAGGTTTCCAAGAGAAGTTGTGTATTCCCCACCCCTGGAAGAGTTCAAGGCCATGCTGGATGGGACTTGGAGCAACCTCACCTAGTGAGTGGCATCCCTGCCCATGGCAGGTGGGCTGGATTTAGATGGTGTTGAAGGTCCCTTCCAACACAGACCATTCCGTGATTCTATGATAAATATTTTTTTTGTATCTTCTTAACTTTCATAGGGTTTCTTCTTTATTGACCGACTTTTGCTTGTTCTAGTAAATGGCAATTATCTCTTCCTGCTTGGTTTCTGTACATGGCAGCTTCACGTAGCAAGGATTCTATTCCCTTGCCACAGGTACACAAATCGTATTTGTTCTCCATCATAGCTTGCAGCTGGGAAAGTCAATCCAAACTGACTCCTAGCAAACTATAAATGGGTGATTGCTCCTGACATCAGTGCTTCAATGTCAGCTCTTTTTTTTTACTTTTTTTTTAATATCTGGGGAGTCCTAGCTTCCAGAATTACATAGTTTGTCCGTAAGACACTGAATTCACAATTAAGAAAAAGTTGAAGACCAGAGAGGTCTAACAATTAAACCTAAAGCCCTAAAATGCCAGTTGTAAAAAAAAAACAAAAACCAACCAGCACTGCTTCAGTTTTAAGCAGTCTGATGCTTTTTGCAGTATAACTCACATTTTTCTAACTCCAAGTATGGACAATACCTTACATTGTGCTTTCTCATGAGGTCCTGATTAAGAGCAATGTGTGATTTTGCATAGGGGTCTTCTCCTCAGTGTCATTTTGACTGCAGACTACACAAGTGCTTTTTTTGTGTGAAAAACATAGCAGTCCTGCTCTTTGTGGGCAGAAGGTAGATTGAAGCAATGATGAGCATAGAGTAAATTCCTGTCTTTATATATCCAGGCCATTTATGGAGAAGCCTATAGAAATGCTGAGGCACATGGCAGGACACCAAGGCTGTCCTTGCTGGGAGAAGTGCTGCAAAGAGCACAGTGTACATTGCTTCCTCTGTGAAGGTGGCTGCATCATGGAGGCTGGAACAGTCCATATCACCCTTCCAGGACAAATCCTCCAGAATCAAGCAGCAGTAGGCATACAGCCTCTGTTCCTGTTGTGCACCTCCCCACTGGATACTAGCACAGCAGGGTAGCCACAGAATCAGCCTCCAAGTCCTGCTTCCTAAGAGGTGATCTCTGGACAGAGGCAGGGACATGTTTGCCCAGCTGATCATTGTTTTCACAGAGACAATGTGCTTTTAAAAACAAGGTGCATATCTGTTAGACTGTTCATGGCAGTGAGACATTTCCTATTTCTTTTCTGTTTGCTCCCCTGAACAGATATATTTTTTTAATCTGTTATTAATTGAATAGCAATACATTAAATAAATATGAGCTTGTGACTCAAGCTCTACTAGCCCTCTGCAACAGGAAATAGAAGCTCTGAGCACCGAAGTGTCTATCCGAGTGTTCTGACTTGTCCAACAGTCAGAACAGCCTCTTAGTCACAGTAACTAATGGTATTTTTGACCACAGCACTGCTTTTTATAAATGCATCTGGGCTGTTTATCCCAGGCTAATCCCGCCCTGGATCCAATGAATGCTACAGTCCAGCTACATGCTGCTAATCCTCTAAGGGAAAGTGTCCCCACAAGTGTTTAAGACGACTCCCCTCAGTAGATTCTGACACTAGTGAGTGAGATGCTTTCAGGGAACTTTACAATGCTGTATCCCCCTGGGATACAGCAGGGACAGCCTGTGCAGGATGAATCAATGCCATACGTCAAGTACTGTTTGTATATGTTTCAGAGTAACCAGGCAAAGTCTTTTAACTTTCCATCCTAGAGCCCAAGCAGTACTTTCCTGAATGTCAGCCAGGAAAATTTTGTAGATTTGGCAGCAGGACTGTGGGAAGCCTGGTTGAAGACCAGCCCAGAGTGCTGCACCAGAGGCTTTATATAAAGAGAGAATCCAAACACCTTCCTTTGTTTCATGCTACAAACGAATACAAATGGAGCCCTGAGATTGCAATCAGGCTCCATTGTATAAGCACAGGCCTTTCCATTACTCCATTACAGCTTTTTGGCATGTAGAGCTTCATTATTTTTCAGCTGGAAAACTAATTAAAATGAATTCTTTTTTATTTATCAGAGTGTTAATGCTTCAGTTCTCAAGTCTCTGCTGGCTTCCAGCCATTTAATTTTGGTCCCTAGGGCAAAGCCTGACAAATTAAGATAAAACCATTACTTAATGTTCCCCTCCTGAGAGAAAACAAGAAGTATTTCCTGTTCTTATTAATTGCAGAGTCAATTTCCATGATAAAATTTCAGCATGATCAGAGCTTTTGCACCCAACATCTCTCTCCTCCCATGCTCCCCACTCAGATGTAGTGGCTGAGGCAGGGAGCCTTGCCAGGCTTCAGCTGGGCTTTCCTCAACACCCTGAAAACCACAAGGTGAACAAAGGCTTTGCTCAGGTGCTTGCCCTTTGCCCTTTGGAACCACCCTCTCCAGTACCTCCAAGGTACTTTTGCTTCAAGAGTGCTGCGCTTTACCTCCAAGGAGAACCCAGCCCTGGGGATCCTGGCCATGCCAAACAGGTTAGTCAGAGCTGTGGAATGGGCACTGCCCAGTTCAAGTGCATTCAAAGCAGCCAAAATCCGCCTTCTTATTTTTTTTTTCTTCCCCCAGTGTGTATATCACAGAAGTTCACGCACTTTTCCAGCAGTGTGTTGACTTAACCGGGAGTCTGGTGCAATAGGTAACAAACAGCCCCTTCCCATGGCAACACGGTTTAATGAATGCCTGCGCATCAGGGCAGGGGGAGGACTCCAGCCAGCAAACGAGGTGCTGAGCCTCGGCTCGGGAAAGCAGCCAGGATGATGCAAAAAGTTTAGAGGGGAAGCAGAAAAACAAACAGAAGGGAAACACAGCAAACTATCGGCAGTTGTGAGGGGACAGAGAGAGAGCAGCACCACCACATTTCCCTCCCCGCCGGTGTCTCTGGTACAAACCTCTCACCCCTCAGCCACCACAGTTCTGCCCAGCATTGCTCTCAATGCTCTCTTTATAACATTCTTACATTTTAACAAAGCTGACACCACTGAAGCCCAACTCCATAGTAGAAGTTCACCCAAATATTTTCATAAAGCCAGCTTGTTTAGGGAAAGGCTTGGCCAGACAAGGACACAGCTTACTGAGTGCTGTTGAATTGCATTATCTAAGATGTGTTGCCACGTTTGGGACTGAGAGCAGATATTGCAAAATGTCTGTTGACTCCCCGGTGGCAGCACAGGGCTGGCACACTGGGCCAGGCTGCGCCAGTGCCTAGGAGGGGTGAATTTGTTCTGTAACCTCCCTGCAGGGTTGGGACACCTTGCTTCACAGGCCATGCTGGTGCAAGCCCTCACAAGGAGCCAGAGGCATCTCATACAAGTGCCAGCACCCCTCTGCTGTGCTGTGCTGACATGTGCCAGGGTCAGCACCTTTATCCCATGCAGGGACAGGCTCTGCCATACAGCCTTCTCCTGTCTGAATCAAAGCCAGATCCTGCTGCCTCGCCGGGGCTGCCCAGGGCGGGCAGGAAAACACAGCCCTGAGATGCTCCAGCCAGGGCTACCACAGAGGCTGTCAGGTCCCCCAGTGCTGAGAGCAGCAGGGGAAGGCAGGGAGGAGAAGGCTGTTTCACAGCAGCTTGGATTCGGGCGGGGACAGGGCTGGAAGCTCCGTGCTCCCATGTTTCTGGGACAGGCACAAACAAAAACATCCTCGAGGGCAGATGTTTGGAAAGGAAGCAAAGCACGCAGCTCCACTTCTGCTAACTTACGCCAGACCAGGAAAGCAGCTGAGTGAGGCATGCAAAGAACAAAACCTATTCACCAAAGACCTTCACACTGCCCAGTGAACAGCAATAAACTCCCTGTTCACCTTGCCCTCTCTCAAAATCAGCTATTCTTTGCTGATTTTTTTTAAGTGTTGCTAATTAAAAATATGCATAGGATTTGAACATGTCCTTGTAACTACTTTTTTTAAACTTCAGCATTTTCAGATGAATTATTATTGTGTATTTACAGTTTTGTACAGAAATTCATTGCACAATCTCAGTTTTTCTAATCTCAGCACTAATCTCTGATGGGTCATTTTGTTTTACCAGCTATTCCTGAATTCCATACAGCTGAACTGTACTGTGGAAGATACGCTGGTAAAGCAGCAAGGCAAAGTTATGAAGATTGCAAAAAAAAGCATCCTGATTTCATGTGAGATGATTCAATGGATTGAAACTCAGAAGTGAGCAACAGGGAGAGTCTCAAACACATTTTGTGCTAAAGTGGTTCAGATAGATTGCTACACACCATTACAGAAAAACTCATAACAGCCAGTGCTGTGTGACAAGCACTTCTTAAATCAACATGATTCAAGTAGTCATTTTCACTAACCATACTGAGAATTATCTTAAAAAGCGTTATCATTTTGAAATGTTTTTGAGGAATATATGAGAGGCCAGTTTTACCAACAGCTTAAGCAGATGCTGTTACTGTGCACTTTTAAGTCAATAGGGAATTTGATCCCTTTTTAATTTTCCACATGCAAGTTTTAAACTGTGGCTGCTGTCCAGGATAAGGTCAAGGGAAAATACATGTTCTCTCTATGTTAAAGAATTTTTTAAGGTGTTTGTATTGTATTGAGAAATTTTTCTGGTTGCTTAGTAGGAAAGAGGGACTTGAATTTAGTAGAAAGGTAAGAGGTAGGATGTACTTTTTGAAGTCCCTTAGAAAATTACTAGTACACTATGTTACAAACCCCTGACAAATTCCATTTCCCATAGACAATAGAGTTTTATTGGGACTTACTCTGTAGTTTCTCCATTGGCTCTTTACCCTCTCAAGGTGCCCCGTGCAACTGTACCAAAAAGGAACTACTCTCACAGATCTGGATGTGTGCATGCTAAGATCCCACTGCTCAAAGGTTTGGGATCTGAAGGCAGGATAGAAGCAGTGACCTCATGATAGAGAGCTGATAATGAAAGAGCAGTAATAAAGAATTATGTGAGAAGGAGACTTGTAGTGCAGCAGGCAGAAGTGGAGACAGGCATGGGAAAAGAAAAGAGGAAAGAGGGAAATGAGCTGTCAGCAAGATGACTCATCTAGAGTGCAGGAAGTAGGGGAAACCTAATTTCTGGTCCTTATGGCTTCGCACACACTGTGTTGCACAGATTCTTAGTTTTTTCTCACCTCCACCCCTCTGTGCAGTGTAAAGAAGAAAGGTAAAATGCACTCCTGCTTCCTGCCATCTCACATAACACATAGATTGGCAGTAAAGATGGCCCCCTAGGAGTACTCAGCAGAGAGATGCCATTAGGTATTTCTCCAGACATAATTACTAATTATTCAGTCCTGAGACAGATGCCAAGATGTTTTGCATTTGCACAGAAAGCCCCTGAGGAACCTTGGAGTAAAAAAAATCAGCATTCAGTGGTGTTTGGGCATCCAGAGTTTAGTAAGAGTTTAGGCAGCTGAACAGGAGAATTCAAAATCTGCTTTTCAGCTCCCACATCTAGGGTCCATGTTAGAATTTACTTGAAACTGCTCCAAACTTCCAAATGTTTCAGTTTGCACTGCTAGCTGGTATTTAATTAACTCGGGTGTTTATATAACATTAATAGGAAACCGTGTTAACATGAGTTTAATAAAGATAGATATTATTAACACTGGCATTATTTTGCTACTATTTACAGTTTTGATAAGAGAAGAGGCAAGGCCTGCTGGACTGCTAAAAAGGCAAAAAACTTTTCTACCATCAAAATGCCACAGCCCCTGTCAAATATATGATCCTTAGTTTTTTTGCTCTATAGGAAAATGAGCAAAACAAAGGGTTGGGAATTCTGATGAGTACATGCAAACCACAGGGGAACTGGAAAAGAGACAACACCTCTGTTTTGCAATCCTGGGAAACCTTATAGCCTTGAGGGACACAGTCTTCAATAGGATGCAACATTTAATAATAGGATAAGGTGTTTAAATGAATCATTTTGTCTGAATTGCTGCTAGCCATAAAGTTGAGACAATAAAACACATAAAAATATATCTACATTGCAGGAATGATGGTAACACGTAAGCTGGATCCAGTTTTCATGGGCAACCACAGCAGGAAAGATATCCACCTCAGATGACAGAAAATTGTTTAAGTTAACATCTACACAGTCTTTGATTCTCTGCTGTGGTTAACTGCATTTGATTTTTATATGGAAAGATAGCTAAAAGCTTTCACTACAGGCCTCTATTTCCTCCATTTAGGGGAAAGGTAAGGTCCTAACATGGACAGATGTGATGTTAAATGTGTACAACCACACTGTAAATTGCACTACAGATTAAAAAACAACATTAAATTAATAAATTAAAAAACACCACCAACAACAACAAAATAAAACAAATAGGCAGGCCCAAAGTGCAATATTTCTTGAAAGAGGTTAACTTACAGGAAAAGACATCTAAGGTCAAGATGTGTGATTTATTGCTGAATAGTTTGTGGTCAACAGAACAATGCACAGCTAAAAACATAAAGACATAAAATATGACACTTTCTTAATTCATTTTGTTCTAGTACTTATTTTCCACAGGGAAGGTAGCAGTGAGTAATTTTGTGGGTGGTTTAGAAAATTTAGAAATTATCTGACCACACTAACTCAGATTTCAAATAATTTTCTCAAAGACACAGTGTTTTCCCTCATGATGTTTCTTTCTTTATACAAGGGATGCTTCTCTTTTTTTAAATTGTAGTGTGGAGCTCAACATGGAGCAGGATCTGCACCAATGACCCTGACATATAAGGGCACTGTGAGAAGAAGATGGACTAAACAGCTTTCTGGACCTGGAGATTGCTCCATGAGCAGCCCAGGGTGTCCCCCCTGTGCAGAGCACAGGTACTCAGGTGATCGTAGTGCTCTGTGTGTCCCTGGTATAAAACCTTACAGTGCTCACTTCTTGAATGGTGTGGAAGCTTCTGATTTCCCAGTCTTAAAAAGGAGAACTGGAAAACAGGCAAAGAAATGTTTTATATGATCCAAGCCATAGGGAATATCTCCTGTATCAGGAATAAAGACAGTTAACAGACAAGCACAATTCAGCTTGAGAACAGAGAATATTGGTGGAGATTTGATAATTGTCCTACAGTCACCAGTAGTGGAGAGGACGAACAGGGAAATGCCTTCCTGAGCTATGAAAATGCAATTGCAGCTACAAGTTGACAGAGGTTTAGAAAGGACCTAGACAGATCACTGGAAGACTTCCAGAAGAAAAGGCCACCCATTTCAGAGTTCGGTCTGTCCCCACAGTTATTTTATGTATTTCAAGCACCCCAGAAAACCCTCTTTCTATATAAGCCACAAAAAGACTTATAGGCCCTATTATTTCAACATGCAAGACAGAACTTTTCCTACTCTTTATATCTTCCAAAGCAAGTCCAGCAGAAGAGTGTCAAGATTATGTTCATTTCCTTTGCTAAACTGCAAGAAGGGCAATGTGTTAACTGTAGGAGCTGCAGCAGGCATCCAAAGCAATTCAGAGAGCAGGAACTGACAAAAGCTGGGAGCATCTGGGCTCTCTCCAGCTTCTAAACCCAAAGCTGTGCCTGCAGTTACAGGATCCAAATACTTCAATGGTGAATACCTCTTTCTGGAAAATCCCCATTACATAAACGGAAAGTAGTGCGTAGGTACACAGAGGTACATACCAGTAGAGGAATGATGAGTTACTCATAAATGTATTTGAAAATCTTTCTCCTTACATTTTTTCTGGATACACAGAACAATCATTTTGCTCAGAATAAACCATTTGACAGCTTCTAGAGTACATTGCAGCAGTGTGCGTACAGCTGTTGTCTTTGAGCGTTGGGTGTTTCCTCAAGAGTCATATTTTCTGTCTTATTCTTAGCAAGTAATTCTGCTTATAAAGAATCCTGGAAAAATCACACAAGTGAGTAGGTTTCATTTCTGTGTGTGCTCTACAACATATTTTCACGCATTTAAGCCAAATGAGGCTAGTTGATAAAATCATGGAGTGCTGATGAGAAGGATAAAAGGATAATAGTTTAATATTATGGATAAAATTAATGACTGTAGAAAATGAAAGCATTTAAAAGTGTTCTTATACCTTAACTGAAATCCCAGGAAATAGTAGAGAATAGCTGTAGTAACTGTTCCTCTAACCCTGGTGCTGTTTTCTGAAGGGTTGATTTAGATACCCACATAGGCAAAGAGGGCCCTATGATTATTGAATTAAGAATAAGCACACCCAGCAAGATTTCATCACCCCCAAAAATGACAAATTGAGGTGGGTTTTTGGGGTTTTTTTTTGAGTACATAATAATGGGTCCTTTGATAAGCTTTTAATTAATAAGCTCTATTCATGGATCATCCAGGTGTTATAAAATTGCTCAAAGCTTGTCTGTTTGTCAAGTATAAACCCATGATGTTCTGGCACAAGCCATTTTCTCTCCAAACCAGCCCAGTATGTGCTTGGAAATCCCTACCACTGAAAAGCCCCTCTTCTTTAGGGCTCCCTGAACAGCTGTGTGCAGGAACAGGTCACTGAGCTTCTAGGGAAAGTTCCAGCTGAATGCTTTCTGCAAAATTAAAGCAGCTTTAAAAGGAAACTGGGAGGTCCCTGGAAGGTGATTCCCACCAGCAGCTCCTCTGAGCACACAAACACGGCTTCAACAAAATTCAGTCACTGTTCTCACCCTTCAACAGCAGTGGCAGTCCTTCTCTGAGCCTCACCATCCTGCAGCAGTAACCCAAGTAGCAAAATATAATTACAAATGATCACGTGCATTTTAAGTGGAGCAAAAATATGAAATATAAGAAAAAGCACCTTGAAGACTTTGTTTCACGGTGATGGGAAAAATGATTTCAATGTATGAAGCCCATGAATCATTTTGAGAACGTCAGTCAGATAGATAAAATATTATTTCATGTAAGTAATGATTACATTGCATTTGAAATGGCTTTGTAATTTCCTGTCTAATGCTACCCTTAGGTCTCTTCTATATTACTGCTTTTCAATTATCTTTTCTTTTTCTTCTTGAATATATATGTTTTGAATTATTTTTTCATCTGATGTATCAGCCCACTCTTCTTCAGATTGAATCATATTTTTATACTTCCTGCCCACATCTCTACAGTTAGGAGTTTATTGCTTTGTAAAGCTGAAAAAAAATGAAATAAATAACAAAAATAAAATAACGTTAATGTCATGTGTTTGTAATTATATCTGAAAACACATAGTCCTTGCTACAAGGACTTTTTATAACATCTTAGGGACATGCCCCAATTCACTATCGTGTGCAGATCTGTGCATTCAGATTGGAAAGAAAACCAAACATTCCCAGACTTAATAATCATATATTGCTATCTAAAAACCCTTTGTATTGCAATGTATACTCATGCCAAAAGGAGGTGGGTAAAATCCAGCTCTTCCAGGTTAAGAGATGGAGAATTTCAAGGTCAGTGCTGCTCCAGGAAAATTCTCCAGCACTGCTGTTTACTCATTGCAAAATTAAATCACAATTGCGGAGCACAACCATAAAGTTTAGAGGGATGAACCTGTACAAAAACCAGCAGGCAAGGGGAAGAAACCCCTCAAGGGCAAGGTCAGACCTCAGACCAGAATCCAGGCATGGAACAGGCAAGTGTCCCAGGTAGCAGCAGCTACCAAGGGGACCAAGGGAGCTCCTCGGCCACCACCTTTCTACATCATCTCAAGCAAAACTGACCCTGGGGGACCACACAGCTTGACTGCTCTAAACCTGCAGTTTCAGCACACTGGAAATCTCACCTATTGAGCTTCCCTTAGCTGCAGGACATATGACAATTATTACATGGAAAAAGGAGGAACTTCCTTACTTCTGCATGCAGCACCTTCATTTAGACTTCAGTGGGGTTGTACACAACCAAACCCGATTACAAATCTTACAAGGACTTCTCCACTGCTTGACAGACTTGGCATTATCATCATATTATCATCAAGGTTGTGGTGCGACTCTTGGGACTGTCCTGTGCAAGGTCAAGGGTTGAACTCAGTGATCCTGGTGGGTCTCTCTCAACTCAAACTATTCTGTGGTTCTGTGATGCTATGGTCTATCCCTTCAGTCACTTTGCAGACTGAGTTACATTGCTCATCTCAGCAAAAATTGAAATTAATTTTTTTAAAAATCTTTTCCATTTAACTGGTAGTGACTGAGGGTACAGTTGTAACTTGAATTGTTTTAATATTTCTACAAGTGAAAAAGACAAATAAAAAAAAAATACTAAAGTCCTTAGGAATAATAATTTTTCTGTTTTCTCTGCAGGCTTTATTTTCATCTGGCTGGTTTTTTTAAAAAATAAAACTAAAAATATGAATTATAATGGTTTTTAAAAGCCATGAATTACATGGCTTTAAAAATCTGTAATTAACTTTTCTAAAATGCATGTCATTGCAAGCAGATGGTAAATAGCATTTAAAAGCAGAAATTTTATTAAAACATTTCAGAGGCTATTAAATTGACTTTCACACTCTCCTGTCTGTGCAAGAATGATGAACTATATAATGAATTGCCTTCCTGCCTGCTTCTCAGTCATTTTAAGTGAACTGAGGCTAGGATGGGTTATTTGCCTTTCTCAGGTTTATTTTTGCTTTGTTTTCATCAGTCCAACAATTTCTGTGTATTCTTTAATTTTCAAAGCCACAGGTTCCCTAAAGTATTGTATGAATTTAGTAGCACCAGAAAGAGGTTCTAAAAATCCAACTGGCAATCCTGGGAATCACTGCAGCAGTTTAATAAGCCTCAGTTTTCTCTTGCTAATCTAAAATAAGACTTGGCACATGATACTTGCCAGCTGTTCTACATTTACTGCCTTAAATACATTTTTTATTGTCAATGAAGCACTATGAAGAACTCACTCTTAGCCTTATTTGGATTAAACTTTACACCATGCCATATCAGCTCTCCTTTTTATTTGCATGTCTATTTGCTTTGTTCACTTACTTTTATTGGGCCCAGATATGAGCAGTGTTCTTTAATTAGTACAAATCATTATATGCCTGGAAAAATCAGATTTAGTTCTTCTGTGGTGTGAGACATTTTAGAATATTTGCAAGTCAAAATGTTGACACAAGCCTGTCTCTCCATGCCAAAAGAATTGCAAATCCTGATTGTAATTAATTTCCATATCTCACAGGCTCTAAAGCCTGCCACACACTGCAGTTCCAGGATTTCTAAGGTGAACATTATTTGGCTTTGCATGGCAAACTTGCAGCTGCATATCAGTCACATTTTAGCCATAAATGATTCACCTGCTCAGCTTTATACCAGGCTAGATCCCCACCCCCTTCAGTGCACTTTTGTAACAAGACTCTGCACACTTCCCCTGAAGTCTCTCACTGAAAAACAACAGGTCTTCCATCCACCTGCAGCAGATGCAGCAGCACAGGGAGAAGTTTCCTCCTCGCTTAAGGACCAGGCACCTGCCCACTCCTAGACTGCAGTGTCCTGTTCTGCACCCTCAGTGGATGGCAATATCCTGCTTCTGCCAGGACAAGCAAGTCTTCAGGCCTCAGTCATGTCACTTGCCCTGATATTCATCTCCAATAATGCGCAGGAGGGGCTCAGGTGTCTCTGTCTCTCCTGTGTCCCCTGGGAATGGCTCCTTCCCCATCCACCTGGAGCTGCCTGGCTCCCACTAGAATGGTACAAGGAGAGCCCAGCATCTGTTTGTCCCACTTCTGCCAGGGCCTCAGAGGCAAAGCTGCTGCATTCATGTCCTTAATTACGTGTGTTAGAAATGTCTGTGACAGTAAACCCTCAGTACCCAGTACCTGGGAAGATACTGGGAGCATACACTATACAGTTGGAGGAAGAGGCTGATGTTGGAGTGTTTGTAGACTTATAAACACAACAGTCCCACAGGTCTGAACAGAACTGCCAAGGCCAACCAAAACTGCAGGGTTTGACATTCCAGGTCCAGCATTCTAAATGAGTTTCTCTCCATCAGCAATGACATGAGAAGTAAAACAAATGTGTTATTTTAGCTGGGTTCAGATCCACCATATCTGCTCACAGAGCAAAGGCCTCAAGTGAAGTACAGAATTCAGAGACCATTCTCCAATATATCTGGGTTCACAAAAACAACATTAAACCAAAACAAAGAAGAAAGCAACTAAAAAGGTGCTTGGCAAACTTCACTCTACTATATTCTTCGTTTTCAGTCTAGGGGCTTATAATTTTATAGACAAGTCTGTTTCATGTGAATGCAACTGCAAATATGTGGGTGAAAGTAGTTACCCTCTCCAAGCCCCTGATGATATTCATTCACAGTGAAAGATCTGTAAGAACTTCATGCCTTTTTCAGAAAGGTTGCATCAGTCAAGGTAAGTGTAACACGTTGTTAATGAGAGTCAGACAAGTCTTGTTGTCTGTGGTTTTTAGAGAAACTGGACTATGGACTAACCATATTTATTCCAACAGTTACTGTTGCTCTCAGAGCACAGCAGGAAGAATATCTGTGAGCTGCTGTGGCAGTGTGGCCTGAAAACAAAGACAAGATGACCTGGAAAAAGACAGGATCCTCCTCATTCCCTTAACCAAAATCCTGAAGTGGCTTGCCATTGGCCTTGAGGTCACAGTCACAGGGGAAATTCTCAGTTGCCAGCCATCTGAGGGCATCACAAGATAAAAAAAATTACTTTTCACAAAAGATCATTTCTGGTCCACTCTTCCAGATCTTCCCAAGATATAAATGATATCTCTTGAGAATAAGGAATCATAAATTCTCATCTCTGTCACTAAGCAGAGTTTGTTAGTAGCCCTGCTCAGCCCCACAGAAGCTGTTTTGCTGATCCCCTTGCCACCAGGTTCCATGACATCTGAGAATGTTGATGACAAAGTGGGCGAGTCTATTTATCAGCCCACCAGGCTGTTGTTACTATTAGTGCCAAATCTTATCTCCTTGAAGTTTCCTTTGAAAGTTCAAATGGGAAGCTGCAGAATCTGAAAAATTTCAAAATTACAATTTTTTGAATCAAGGCCTGGAAAAGCACTGACCTTTAGCATTGCTTGTTCTTGGATGTGCCTTCATCCTCCCTTTGCGAGCGGTCAGTCTGGGTATGTGAGAGACCCATGGGAGATACATATGCAAACACATGAGCCTTTAGAAGGCAATCTGTGAGAGTAAGGGATATGACTGATGAAGTGTCATGTGTGAAAACCAAGTGGTTCTTTAAAACTGGCTCCTTCTAACACCAGCTCTGAACTAAATGTAAAAAATGTAGAACAGATTCTTTATCTTGCTGTTGAAGGCTGTCTGAGAGCTAGGATTTTAAAAGTACACCAGTATCCTCTTCTCAAAATGTTCCACACTGGGATCCAAGCCTAATGGCTCAATCTGATCCAATTTGGTGACCCGCACTGTGTAAACACTTCAGTTTGATTGAAACTGAGGAACAGTAATCTAGGACAGTTCAGGCAGCCTATAAACTAGTTGTCAGATAGCTCATCCTTTATAAGCTGGTAAAATGTTCCCTGACATAGTCTCGCCTTATTCTCTTTCCTCTTCTCTTAAGTAGCAGTGACAGAATTCCAACAGCAGTTCATAGTCGCAGAATTAAAGAATTATTTGGGTTGGAAAAGACCTTTAAAACCTGTAAAGAGGATTGTGGAAACTGGTGCTGAACAGTGTGGGGCAATAGAGGGGTGGCATGTGTCTGGCCATGTCAGCTGTGCATAGCAGCTCAGGTGGAACTGTGCACTCACCAGGGTATCCTAAAAACACTGGGGTATAGCCCACATGAGTTCCTGTTTCCTCTTTAAGAGGAAAGAAGTATTGAAGTAAAAGGGGGACAAAACAACAAATTATAGATTATTATATTTGTCAGATTAGAATAATTTCCTTTATTTAGTAAACACATTTTTCTATAATCCACAATTTGGGTGACTAGATGAAAAATGTAATACAGCATTCAAGAGCATCTGCTGTATGTTCTGCCTCTCTTTGTGGTATATTTTTTTCAGAAATGCACGTGCTTGATATATGCAGTGTGCTATATGTAAGTGCACACAAACCCTTAAGGCTCTCCACCACCTGTAGTCTGGCTCTAATTTTTTTCATGCTTCCTCAGTACTGAGAAGGAAACTGGAAAATCTTTGATCTGCTCCATCTTTTTGCTCCATACAGTGATACATACTGATCCTTGTAGACAATATAGGTAGAACTAGCTCAAATGATTGAGTGATTTTTGCTATAAAAACTAAGATAAAGCCTTCTAATTTTTCTTTTATCTTCAAGTTCACTAATAAAACTGGATAGGCTTCTTGTGGTTTTGTCAAGAACATGAAGCTCAATTAAACCTTCCATTTACTTGCAATTCATTTTTCACGGTCTTGAAGCTGCAGACTGACATGAAGCTTGGATAGCAAAGGAAGGCTTTTTGTTCATTCACATGGAATTCACAGTCCTAAGGATTACTCATGATTTGTAGTGCACCCCAAAGAAATGAGAACTTCAGTTGGAGCAGTACCTTCCTTTACTTACTGCTATCACTAAACCAGTGCCGTATTTTTGACCATGCTGATAAAGGGAGTTAAAGCAGAACCTGAATGTGCCTTCAGTCCCTAATTGCCCCTGTAGCACCCTGGAAAATGCCTGGGCAAGCACCTTGGAGAGGCAGCCTGCTGCCAGAACTCAGTCATTTTGGGAAGGCTTCCTCCAAATCCTCCCAGTCTGCTTATCTCAACTGCATCTTTCCTGTGCCAGGACCACTTTTAGCCAACCAGCCAGCTCAGAACAGTCTCAGGAGAAGCATTTCAGAATTATTAAGAGTGCAAGAAAACCAAAATAATACAGGAAACTTTCTTTGAGCTTTAAATGCAAAAATATATGTTAGACCTGGTCTGGTGCTACAGATACTTCACCTGCAATATTGCATCCAGCTCTGGGGCCCTCAACACAAGAAGGACATGGTCCTGTTGGAACAAGCTCAGAGGAGGGACAAAAATATGATCTCATATCTCTAGGATAGGAACTCCTCTCCTATGAAGTCAGGCTGAGAGAGTTGGAGCTGCTCACCCTTGAGAAGGCTTCAGTGAGACTTCAGAGTAGACTGTCAGTCCCTAAATAGATCCTGCAAGACAGTTGGAGAGGGACTTTCTGCAAGGGCATGTAGGGATAGGACAGGGGAGAATGGCTTAAAGCTGAAAGAGGGGAGATTTAGATTAGGTATTGAGAATAAATTCTTATTTAGAGGGTGGTGAGACACTGGAATAATTTGCCCAGAGAAGTTGTGGATGACCCGTTTCTGTAATGTTCAAGCCCAGGCTAGATGGGGCTCTGACCAACCTTGTCTAGTGCAAGGGGTCCCTGCCCATGGGAGAGGGGAGCTAGATGATCTGTAAGGTCACTTTCAACCCAAGCCATTCTATGATTTTATGATTCTATGATTCTATGTTTCTATGATTCTATGATTCTATGATTCCATGTGGGTATGATTCTATGATTCTCTGAGCAAGGAATGTAATCCCCTGTGCTTTGAGATAGACAGATGTTGCTATTTCTGATAATACTGCTTGGAATCTTCGATAACTCTACTTTTTTTATATAACAAAAACAAAGTGAGTAATTGTGAGCTCTTTAAGGGAAAAGAAATCATCAAATCCCCCTCTGCTGCCACTGGAGTGTTTACAAGCAAGTGGTTAAAATGAAGAGTGGTGTCCAGGCACACGGCTCCTAAAGATGGAGCCTCCCGCCACTACTAATGGCAGGGATCATGTTGCAAGCAAGTGCACACACATTCGGCAAAAGCAAAACATTACCCGTGAGTAATACTGTACTTTGAAAAGAAATGTGTCACAGGCATCACTAATTTTAAAGCAGGAAGGAATTCCATGTATTTCTCAAAATTGCAACAGAGGATCTGTGTTTGTGGATACACATAGACACAGACCCACACACAAGTTATGAAATGCAGTTAATTCTCATTACTCATTACTGGGCTAAATAACACTTGATCCACATTTAGAAAATTCTCATCCATTATCTTAACTTTTTAAAATTCATTTATTCAACTTGAAATGTAACATCTCCTCCTCCTCATTTTGGATGAGCTGGTAGAGAGCAAACAGCCATATATAATATGGTTTTTAAATTTCTTTTGTGAGAAAATTGTAGTTTTACAGCAATCAATGCTAAAAAAAGCAATACTTAAGATGTAATATGTGACCAACACTCAGTACATTAAGACTCTGCATAGAGTTTATGTGTTTTACTTTAGTCTGCTTCACAGTAATGTTAACCACTAGCATTCTGCTATTGAACCTGGGACACTGACTCCACCAGAAAACTTCTGATTTACACTGCTGTATAATTAAATCACATTATCTATTCTTTTCAGCAGTTAGTATGCACGATTATATACCTCTTTCTGATAAAGGTTTACTCCTTCTGGAAGCTTGTGAAATCTGGCAGCTAACATCCATTCTTCAGCTGAGAAATCTCTCCCTTCTCCACTCCAAATAATTTGTCTGATACTGTTCTATTTCTGCTGATTCCTTTTAAATTTATGTTCATTGAAGGCAAAAATACCTGAAAGGACCTTTCCAAGATTTTGGTCAAGAGAAAACCCAAAAATCTGCTGTGGTACACAGAGGGCAGCAGCTGGAGATGTACAGCAGCTTTGTGTTCTGCATGGGCTTTGCAGAGGCACTGGAAGAGTGAGCTGCTATTGCCATGTTTGCAGTGGAATTTTCTGAAGTCTCCTTTATAAATGGTTTTGCTAGTCGCTGATGCTAAGGAAAGAAAGTTAAAAGCCAGCACTTAACACATAGCATCTCTCTACCAGAAGAGAGATTTTAAAGCTATGGACTAAACAGAGAGCCTCCCATCTGGAAAGTAATATCTTACTGGAACAAACAGTTGTAACAGCTTATTTATTCTACTTTCGTAAGGCAAACCCATTAATTAAAATCCCAAAGAGTTTAGGGAATATATTGCTATTACATTTTACCGTGAAGTGGGAAGGAAGTAAATTCAGCAACAGAATCTCTGGGCAACATTCTCAAACAAGTACTTTGAAGTAAAAAGCCTATGACTCACCTCCTGCTGAAAATCTTGTCCTTCCCTCCTGGGACACCACCATTGATGTTGTTACAGCTGCTTCCGTGTGGCATTTTCTGGACCACTGCTTTACTCCTGTTAGAACAGTCCTGTTGCATTTGTGGTCAGGCTGAAGCGCACGCAATTTAAAATGTGAGAGCAATGGAGAGGAGCCTTTGCAAACTGTGTCACCCAGCCTGGGGCACCAGGAGGAATCCAGCCAGAGAACTTGGAAAGGCCTCATTCATGTGTCTGGGCTGGCAGGGCAAGTGTAGGAAGACTTCTCTCCAGGAGGAGGCTCCTAGCTCTTTTTGTCCTAACACAGATTTTACCTACACACTAATTTTCTATCAATCTTACCAGGATCAACAGAATTTTTACCAGCATCTCATGAAGAGATGCTTAAACTACCATATTTACTGCAGATAGAGAGGAAGAAGCAGAAATGTTTGGACCTGAGTTGGAAGGCTGGGAATCAGCAAACTCTTTTGACTTAAACAACAGAAGGGAAGAAAGAAATTCACCTTTACGAGACTTGAAATGTCAGTGGAAACTGAAAATTAGTGGAAATATTGACAATTTTTGGCAACAATGTAAATTGATTTTTTAGATCCTTTTTCACTTTTATCTTGGGGACACTAGCTGAAAGATGGATTTCCTGAAATTAAAAAGAATAAGCAGAAGTAAGAATCATGGAATTATAGAATGGCTTGGGTTGGGAAGCACATTAAAGATAATTGGGTTCCAAACCACCTGCCATGGGCAGGGATGGCATTTACTAGATCAGATAGCTCAGGGTCCCATCCAAACTGGTCTTGAACACTTCCAGGGATGGGGCATCCACAATTCCTCTGGTCAACCTGTTTCTGTCTCACTACCCTCTGAGTAAAGAATTTCTTCCTTACATCTAACCTAAAACTGCCCTTTTTTAGTTTAAAACCAATGTCCCTTGTCCTGTCACTGTCTGTCCATATAAAAAGTCTCTTTCCCTCCTTCTTATATGCCCCTTTCAGGTACTGGAAGGCCATGTGAAGTCTCCCTGAAGCCTTCTCTTTTCCAGGCTGAACAACCCCAACAACCCTTTTGATCTGTCTTTACAGATAGGGGAGGTGCTCCAGCCCTCAGATCATCTTTGCATCCCTCCTCTGTTTTCTAAAGTAATTAGTGCATATTATCTTTCCATCTCTAAAATTACAGGCCTTCAAGTAGGACAAATGATCAGCCATTTCAGTTGGATTTGGATCCAGATAACCTATCATACAGCATGAGAAAAAGCTGCATTTAGTAGACGTCCTGTCTTATACATAACTGCATTAATTTGATACATTCAACAAGACAGTAGATCTAATTAAAAAATTTTGTCCTGTGGGAGCAATTGTCACAGCAGGAATATAGATAGGAGAATCTGAAGACAGGGAAGATTTCTTCATTCTCACACAACATTTCTGTGCTGGTGATCTAGCCGATTACACTGAGTGCTCACTCTGCAAATGTGGAGCAGAAGACCCACAAGTGACCAGCTACACCTTCCTCTGTGGGGCAGAGCTACTGCTCAGCCACAGGAACGAGTGACAAATGTTATTTCAGACTTCTTATTGAGAGTACCAAACAAAAGCAGAAATGATGACCAAATAAAGAATTTAGGACTATGTCTGAACATAGTCCAAATACCCAGGTAAGAGCATTTAACAAACAAAACATCTAGAAAACTGTTGTAACTTGAGACCCTAAAGCAATCTTTATTCTCACAGGAAAAAAAAAAAAAAGAAAAAAAAAAAGAGAGAGAAAGAAAAAAAATTAATTATCAGCAGGCATGAGCAGCATAGTAACCAAGAAGTCAGTATTACATCAAAATTGTCAACTGCCAGAAATTTATTTGGTTCCTGAAGCAACTCTACTGACATCACCATAAGCCAACAACTACTCCAAGGACCTAAATTTCATTCCATGGCTTCTTTGAACAATTGAAAATAGTAGAAATCCCAAATATTTTACAGGATTGCATCTAAACTGGACTTCTGAAAAATAAACAGAGATCAAACTAACAATACTGCTGTTCAAGGAGAAGTGCAAAGAGGAAGGTTTCCAACAAGAGTACAAGAATTTCAAAGCACACCTCTAGGTTTTGAAAAGGCATGTTAATTGTCACCATGAGGCTGGATTCCTTACCTTCAGGGTTTGCTTGCTGGCCACTTCAGATTAAAGTAAATTTTGGACAAAGTTCTGAGCTTTCCTCCTCTTACAGCTGTGATTCAGATGGAAAGTAGATAAAACTATCCTGATAGATTTATCTAGTCTTTGTTCATTAAGATACTTGACAACAGTTACTAATGTTTTTTAAGATATGCCTTCTGTGAAATGTTGCCAAAACAAATGTATACAGCACACAAAAGCAGGTAAATAACTTCACATTTTATCCTGCTGATAATCAAATTAGGAAGGATGTTTAAACAGTAAGTGCACCTAGAACAAATTTAAATGACAGTGGCAGTAACACATAGGAAACTTTTGTTAGATTTACAATTTTTTATTTGACTCCTTATTTTCCTCAGCCAGAGGGATATTGCTTCAGGTTATCTGTTGGTTAAGATATTATAAACCAAATAAATGATCAGATGAATGATCTATAATTAATATGGGAAAAAATAAGGATTATATATTTGAGGATTTCTTTGGTTTTGATACTGCTTCCAAGTGATGATTACTTACACAAATTTATGGAACTCAGGTAACAGTGACTGAGTGACTGGAAAGGTGTTACACTCCTTCTGCATAACATGCAACATCCCTTGCAGGGAACTGGAAAACTGCAATTTACACATTTATGCATTTATAGGAACCACTTATTCATTATAAAGGTGATTTTTCCTGGTTATATATTGTATTAAACAAAAGTTGACTATTTTATGTAATGTCAAAGATGAATAAGAAGCAACTATACAAAAAAAAATAAGATGACAGAAGGAAATTTTTACAAATTTAGGAAGCAGGTACATAATACCTACATGAGCACTAAAATCCCAGGCAGAGGTTTGGTGGCTTTACTTCACATTCTGTTGCTTATGTGGGGAAGGAGTTGCTGCTGGTGCAGATTGCTGCCAGGAGCCATACAGCTTCACAGAGCCTGCTGCTTATTTCCTTGTAGATGAGAATTCCCCTGCTATTTTTCAGTTTTGGCTTTAAGCTGAATTTACAGTCTTCTCTGCTGTCTGTGCATTGTTCAAGGTCAGGCCACACTGTGCTAAAAAAAATGTGTAATGGCTATACTTTACTAGAGATGAAATGCTGTCCCCTAACCCCTTGTGTATGGAAAAGCTTCCAGGCCAATGAGACAAACAAACAGAAACTCAAGTAAAACAAACCCAGTAAACAGAAACCTGCGGGAGGAGATATTATGGAACAGTCAGCTACAAAACAGAGGGAGATAGAATGGTAAAACCACAGTTACTGCTGTCCTTGCAGGGGAACACCACAAGGGCTAGGCCCTCTCAGTAGCCACATTAAAAATAAATAAATAAATAAATAAACAAACAAATAAATAAATAAACAGAGGTGAGAAACCCAGGAGAAGAGTAGCTTGAGACTGTAAATAGAATTACCTATGGAGATAGCTCAGGCGCATAAATAGTTAAATGGCAGTGAGAACTGCAGCTGGGCTTTTTTGTGTAAGAGTTGGCATCTTAATAAAGCTATAAACTTCAGCTATGTAATGCTCCTGTTCTTCTTATCACCTTCATTCTGCATTTTTTCCTCATGGCAGTGATCCTCTGCATGTGCAGCATGTGAAAGCTTCACTCATCTCTCTGCTCTGCCATTAAACTTCAAAGAGTTGGCTCTGGGTACAATTTAAAATCACTTTCTGTAGTAAACCACTGTTATTACCCCAAGCAAAGGGAACGAAAATCCAGGGGGGGAAAAAGAAAAAAAAGAAAAGGAAACCCTTCCATAATATGGGCTTAGAATGAGCAGGTTAATTTTCTCTTGCATGGATTTTTTTTCCCCAAAAAATATTTTAAGGATGTTGATGTTTTTACTAAGCTTTTCATTTAGAATGACTCATAGCTGTGGCTTCCTAAAACAGAAGGGATTCCTATTTGGCTTCCCTACAAGCCACCTCCTTTCCATTTACATGTAAATCTGATGCAGGAAGAGATTAGCAGCTTCATTCCAGTAAGTGGGATCAATTCAGGTCCTCTAACATTCACATTTAGTAGGTTTGTAAGGAATTATGATCTGTATAAAAGACTTGGAGAGGGAAAAAGCAGTTTGTTTACCCTTTCCAGAAAAAAAAATAAAAAAGAACTGTTGCTTGAGCCAGGAGTTATGACAGAGAAACCTAGTGGAGATCCCAGAAACAAAAGCAACCTGTATTGACTTGAAATGCAACTGTGCTAGAGGTAATGGGTATTTCTGATTTTTTTTCTTTGGATATAAAGAAAAAAAATGAAGTCAATCTGCCAGTTCCAATTCCTTTAATAGGAATGAGCAGCCCTATTAAAGGACTGATTTAAATCTAATAAAAGCCACTGAACTTCATGGACCAGGGTCATGCTGTTAACAATCTGGACTGGAAGGTAAACAGAACATTAATTCAGCATGCAGTAAAATGGGAGTGCTGTGAGAACGGGAAAATAACCCACAGGGACCAAAAGAGAGGAAAGGATGGGAAATAAGATTGATTTTGGATTAACATGAGGTATTATGCACAGGTTAAAATATTAGAGGCGTTTGAAAAGCAGACGTGGCAAGCTCCCTTAGACTGGCTGGAATGGATTCGGCTCAAGGGCAGAAAAAATTGCTTAATTCTTTCCAAGTCCGGGCCTGGCAGGGGCAGCCGCCCCCGAGAAGGGCAACCAGGAGTCAGTGGGAGCTCTGGGTGCGCAGACCGTGGGGATCAATGGGGAGCAGCCAGGAGCAGAGGGCCCCTGTGGCTGCGCAGCCGGGCCCCGGCCCCGGGGCCAGCAGGAGCGAGCCCGCCGAGCAGCCGGGACAGGGAAAACCCTCCTGAGCCCGCTGCTTTCCGCTCCCGCTAGTCTTAGCCTGCCACAAGGGTGCTTCCACACCAGATAAATGCACCGTGCTTCAACTGTATGGATATAGGATCGCTCTGCATAAATCATATATACTGCATAAACGCACACAGAGTTTTATATAAATGCTTTATTAAACACATACACTATTACATACACCATGATCACTTTTTTCTCCCCATTTCAACTCCCCAGGGACTGACTGTGTGTTCTCCCCCATTGCTGCACATCTGGAGCCAGCAGTTACACCAGTGCAAAGCTGGTATAAATTTGCATTAAAACAAAGCTATTATAAACTGTTCCCACTGAAATATGCGTTTACATCTGACTGCATAGTTTTGTTGCAAGTTCTGCTCAGAAAACTAGGGAAGCAAAAAGCTCTTCCAAAACAATTTCATCTGAATATCCTCCAAGTTATACACTCCAGTGCTATAAACAAGGTTCACTTATGAATGTGTATTTAAGTGTCTTTCCAGGAGGTTAACATTTAATACAGGTGAATTTGCAATTCAAACTTTACTTTACGGATTTTTGTCAGTATAAACATTTATAAGGCCGATATTAAGACAATTTGATCTGTTTAGGAGCTGAACCTGAAAGAATGTTATTTTTAATCTGCAAACTTACTTACAGGCTCTTAGCCACAAAGACATCTGCCGCAGAGTTTTCCAAGTACCCTGATGTAACCAAAATTTGCCAGAGACTTTGCCTCTGTAACGGTTGCTTTTTCGTACATCGTTTTATCAGAAGGTGGGAGGAGAGATGAAGGGACACGAAATCTAGCTGGTGTATATAGATGTCAGTCCAGATTCCACACAGTGCTTTAGAGTTCTTGTAAGGCTCCCAAATGCCACCTCTGTGCCTGCATTTCCCTTCTTTGGAATTAGGGTGCTACTGCTCCCCACTTACCAGGTAAGCTGCCTTAGTGAAGGGCATTTTTTCCCACGCAGCAATAGTACTTCTTATGCAGGGGCTTTGGGAGCAGAGCAGAAGCAATGGAGACACTCCAGAGGAGGGGAAAGGGGGCAGGAGATAAGCATAGTGAGGGGGAAAGGGCAAAAGAATCACAGAACAGGTGAATAAAAAAAGCTGCTGACCTGCTGCTGGTAAAAAGAGACCTGACAATTTCAAAAATCCCACTTCATTTTTTAAAAAATATTCTTTCTCTTAATTAACTTGAACAGCATTTTTATGAAATGCCTAATTATTTGATCATAGTCCTTATAATACACTTTCTCTTTACTTTGCCAAAGTAAAGCCACACATTAAAACACTCTATCTGGATGATGTTACTATCTAATAATATAGTAGTTCTCCAGAATTTAGTTATCTCTGGGTTTGGGCCTGTAAAATAATACAGAGAGTTTTTTAGATTTTTGGCATTTCTTGGTATGGTAACAAGTGCTCATACCAACGGTTCTCCAGAATAGATTACGAAAAAATCTTACAGCTGCAGTTTAAAGGTATTTATATACAAATCATTCATTTGCAGAAGGCAGATGTCAAAAGAAGAGGGAACTGAAGACTCAGGCATGATTTACTTCTCTGTCCTGCCTGTTGTTTTCAGGGCATTTCAAATAAAAAATAATTTATTACGTAATTAGTAATTAAAATGTTAATAATCAACAGCAAAAAATTTAAAAAGAAAAAAAAAAAGAAAACTAAATAAACTAAAGACAAAAATACCAAGTTACAAAGTATGATATACTACCCTACTGGTAAACACCCAAATAAGGCTTTTGTTTCGTTTTCTGCCACGAATCAGGAAAGTAGAAAACTGCATAATATTCAGCCACGGACAAGGAATTTTTTTTGTAAATGATATCCATAGGATTTAATGAATGAATAACAGAAAACAAAGTACACCTTTTCAGGTGAACCATGGACAGCCAGTCTGCATATTTTTTTGCTTTTATAATATGAAAAGGAAGTGGTAACAAATATCCAAGCTAATACCTTTCCTGTAGACAAACTACGCCTCTTCAGGAACTATGCAATAGGATACAATATATCATCATTCATCATCTAAGATATTCAATACAACTTCACCCATATCACAAGGTCATTTTTTCCAATGGTCATTTTAAAATACACAACTTTGTATTATTAAAAAAATAAATGCTGGTTTCAGAAAAAAGTGTCTTATTGTAAGAGTCCTGAGGTTGTGGTATCTTGGGGATGCTCAGGTTCCTGCATTTCTTGCTGCTGTCCCACATGAATGTAACAGCTTCTCAGACAATCTTCAGAGAGTTATATTTACAGTTTCTTCTTCCTCTTCATCAAGGTCAAAGAGATTTAAAGGTGCTCAGGAACTCACAAGAGCAGGATCCTTATTTATAATCTTCTCAGTGCCAGAGCAAGTGTCAGCTGGTCTTTGATCCTGTAAACAGCAAGATCTCCCCATGCACTCATTAATAAGGGCTGGGAACTGCAGTTTGTCCTGGCCCTGTGCCTTTCTGAGTCAGAAAGGGCCCCAAGCTCAGCACCTACCACTGTGGTCCCTGGAGATACAAGCTCAAAGACAGTCCAGACTGACATTACAAAACAACACTGAATTTCAGAGTTAAGTTTTTATTATTTATTATCCATAATTTTAAAGTTACAGATGTTTCCCTCAACACATGTTGCGGTTCCATCCAATTTTAAGAGGTGCCCTGGTTTGTCAAGATAAACAGTTGACTGTGGGTGATGCACAGGTTATATGCAATGGATGCAGAACCAGATGGTCTGCTCTCTTTCCCTGCATGGGGGCAGAGGGAAGTAAAGACTGTGCTTGTAGAGACAAGCCCTAAAAGTTAAAGCTCGCAGTCCCCAGAGGAGAAAAGTAGGAAGCAATTCTCATTTGGGTGGGACAGCACATTTTGAAACTGATTGCATCAGGAACAGGAGAGCATTTGTGCGCAGAAAAAAAAGTGTCTTACCCTCCTCAAGAACAAAAGGAGGAAATACCATCACTCCTTCCTTTGGAGGTATTTTGTCAGCATCAGATGGAATATTGTACAAGTGCATGGATATACTCACAGGCACACATGCATAAAGACAGACATTTAAGATTGAAGTTGCTTCATATTCTAGACTAATCACAATATCACACCACCTCCTTCTCCACTCCATGAGGAAGATGGAACAGGAGGCAAGAAGGACAAGGATGAAGAAAATAATAGAGATCCCAACAAATAAATTGTCTCCAAAAATTACATCCTTTTAATACTTTATTTCTCTCTTCTTCAACATGAGTTTCCCTCATCTCACTAACTTAAGAGAAGTATGAACCTTTCAGCATCCTCTGTTCTGCAGTAAGGATCAAAGTGTTTTCTCTTTCACTTGCCTTAGCACTGCCCTTTACTGGCAGTCCAGAGGCTTATTACATTTCTTATATCTGAAAAATGTTTAATGCCTTCTGACATCCTTGCCAAAAAAAATTTCAACTGATTAGTCATCTCATGTTTTTGTATCACAGCCATTAGTCAAAGCTTTTGCTAATTTGCTAAATGGGCCAAAATGGATATACATATTCATCTCACTGATAACGATATATTCAGAGGAGTGCATACTGCAGATGCCACACTGAATCATTCATATCAACCAAAACACAGGTGGTGGCATTGCCCAGAAAACACATTACTCATTTAGAGGTAACTTAGACTCCGACGCCCACTTCCCAAGCTGTTTTAATATTCACACCTAATCAGAGGTTTCTCAAGCTGTTTACATGTTCACTCCTAAGAGGAAAGCCAAGTTTCCCTACAGCTCACACGTTACAAGTCATGTGGGAGTCCTCTTGCTTGCCTTTTCTTTGGGTTCATGCTTGCTTCATCTGGATTATCAGTAGTATTTCTGCAATAGGAAGGATGGAGTGTGACCCCATACCTGTCTAGGGAAAAGACTGGGAAGTGGGAGAGGGCTGTCCTCAGGATGTGGAGGAAACTGAATCAGATCTTCCACTTCCCAGGGAAGTGCTTTGCCCCAGGTCTTCAGAACAACATGGCCACTGCCTTTCCCTCTTCCCTTGCAGACCTGAGAGTGCTCAAACTACTTCTAGCAAATCAAGCCCTTACAGATAAGAGCTCTGAACTGATTCATTTAACCACAAACTGAGGCCCTATCATCTGTTGTAATACCACTAAAAGTATTACAAAGGTATCCAAAGAACTTTTGGGTCTAAGGTAAGTGTTGGAGCACCTACACAGCCCAGGCATACTTTACATTGACTGTTGGGGGAAATCTAGTTCCTTAAACTAGGCTTACAAAGAAACATTGGTTCCTGAATTGAGTCTGCTATCAATTTCTCTGATTTCACCCATGTGCTGTGCAAAAGTATGAGCCTGAGCATATATTAGAATCTAGACCCAGAAATGGCTTTAAGGTAACGTTTCGGTAATGCCAGAAGAGAAGGTTGGAAATGGTGAACAAAATACATCTGCAATATGAATCTTAACATATGACCTTATTTTTTCATGGATCACAGCAGGCGTGAGAGCCTCGGGGTGCTCCAGCCTTGCTGTGGGAGTCAGTGAAGAGACAGTGTCTCCATTAATGCTAATAGCCGGTTCACTTTCACAGAAAGCTAAAAGTAGCCACAAAATCAACTATGTTGTGAAAAATTTCTAGAATGTCTGTAATTTAGCACTTGCCTCAGATTAAATGCTAATACAGATTCCTGTGCTTATATTCCTTCCTAATTTCTAAAGGCACATTATAATATTTAAAGGCACATTTCTCTAAAAAATATTTGTATCAAGAATCCACACAGTTACACCAGTTTCTAGGCAGGGTAATGTAATTGCACTGATACCAAATCTGAGGTAAAGAAGTTAAGACTACAGAGCTTTAGTTACTGACACTAACATTCCTTTCTTACCTCCTTCCATATTTTAACCTGAGATTAAAAGCCAAGATTGGATGGAGGTTCAGAATGTGCTGGCTCTCCTTAATCTGAGTCTTCTTAATATTCTGAATTAGCAAATATTTTCATGTGGGATCTTCATCTTCCTTTCTGTAAAATAAAAATTAACACCCTAAAGCTAAGTAAAAAATACCCCTTTTTCTTCTCTGCATTATATTAAATTATGGAAGGCAACTTTTTTCTTGACAGGAAAGTTGTTTGGTTTGCTTGGTTTTGGTTTGTTTTTTTTTAATTGCAACTCAGTAGAATTGCTGAAGAGGTACTGCATAGTATAATGTGAATGGGACAACAAGAAGGATAAAAATCTGGAAGCCAGTCTAGCTTCCATTATCAGTTTCAACTGAAAAAAATCTTCTCATATATTTTTCAATTTCATTAGATCACATTTTATCTTGGAAATTATTCTTCAGATTATTTCAGTCCATTCCTAATTAGAACAAAATAGTTATTGGGTAATTTCTCAATTGTTCTTTAAAAAGATATAGAAATCTAACAGATAACAAATTTAGAATTCCATTAAAAATTAAATAGTTTCTTCTTTTTTGACTGTTTAACAAATACCCTACTAGGGATCTTTCTAATTTTTAATGACTCTGTGCTTGCAGAACATTGTATTTCATAACAAGAAGAAAATTCAGTGTAGAGAAAACTGACTCATGGTGTTTTATCCTCTTCTACATTGTAATAAAACATGCCTTAATGTCTTAGACATGGACACTTTTCCAAGATAATGTGCTAAAAGCAAAGGATTTTGCCTGTGTGTCCTTGAAATCATGAGTTTTTGAATTCACTTAGAGAAGGACTGGAAAAAGAATGAGAATATTTAGATGTAATTCTGTGAAGACCATATATTTAGAGGTCATTTAATTTCCATCACATCTTTTCTTTCTTATATCCTTGCCATGTAAAGTTCAGTTTAGGCCAACCACCACTAGAAATCTAGTTAATAGGTGTGAACTATGTACTTTCTGTTGAATTTTTAATGTCTAAACGAGAAAGCACTATTCCCAAAGAGCAATAAAAATGTCTACATCTTAAGGGCATTTTACTATTTGCATTTGGAAAGTATTCCTCTCTTCACAGCTGTTATCCAGCCAGAAAAAAACAATGCACAAGCACAGCCAGCAACTAGGAGTGGAAAGGAGATATTTATTTCCTTGCTACAGTCCAAGGTGTTTTCAGGATTGTGGAATAGAGTTTTCTGTTTTTAGACTGTTCTTAAAAGTGGACCATTGGGGAAGCAGCTTATTCCAAAAGTTGCACTAACTTCAGAGTGATCCTGTTGATTTCCCTAAATTAGGCCTGGTTTATGCCACCATAGCCCTTTTATATTTTATGAAACAACACAAAGTAACTCAATACATGTTGACATATAGATGCAGCCATACTGCTGATATGGACTACTGGAAACAACTTTGGGTTTGTGAACTCTTTGGAGTGATCAGTGTGACTGCAGGTGGCACTTGAGACAGAAGCAGGTGTCCAAAGATGTGTCTTCACCTTTTGTATTGCTGTCTGTCATGCCAAAAAAGCAGCATTTCTTGACAGGTGCCTTACTGCAGCACAACTTTCAGTAGACTATCGGCAAGCTCTTGGAAGCCAAGAAATTTATGATATACTCTTCATTGATAGCCCTTTAATTTATTGATAGCCTTTTAGGTGCTTATATGAAGCAGCTTTCTCAAAATACATCTCAGTAAATTGAAGGATTTCTGAAAACTTACAATGCACAGGTTCCTTTGAAATTAACTCAACACAAATTTGAATGTGTTGCCTTATTGTAGTGTTTTAAGCAATTTTTTTTTCTGCAGGCAAGTATACAGCTTGAAAGAATCTTAAATCATTAAATTATATTTAGCCTTATAGTCTGATGTCTTTAAATGTAACACAGAGTTACTACAGCCCTTTCCACATTGTTTATATGAACATTTTGTTAATTTGAATTATAGAAGTGCCCTGGGCTGAGGTTTCCTGCTGGTGGTGAAAAAATAAAATTTTGTTTCTGTACTAAAACAGCCCATACATTTACAGGACTACACACTTCAGATTCTTTTCAGGCACTATGCAATTTAGGGCTAAGTATAGCTCCAGATGGGAGTTAGTAAGCCTATTCTTGATGTTTTTCCACCTAGTTGCTTTATTTGTGGTAGGACATAGCTGCTCTCACCCTTGCAGGATGACGTTCTTGCAGGCTCAGCACTACAGCTGGACTACAGCCCATCTTTCTTTGTGCAACTTGTACCTGAACTAGATTTTGAATTCTTATGACTTTAGTACTGCCCAAAATTCACATAACTTCAATTGTAGCATATCTAATCTATAATAATGACACTTACAGTAAACAAAATCTAAGTATTGTCCATTAGATTAAATTACACAAATTATCTTGAATAATGACTAGGTTTAAATTTCACTAGACCCAGGAGAATCTCTGCTGTGTTAGATTTACTGGTAAATTAGTTTTATTCCTGTGTTTGAGACACTCTCTCATGTCTTTGTGTAGAAACCATTCACAGAAATATGTTTATTCATTAGGTCAACATTTATTTGAAATGTATTTTAAGACCAAATAGGGACTGATAATAGGATGTAGTATTTTTGAAAATACAGTTCAATGAAAGGTGTTCTTGAAATATCTTGGCTTGCCTCTTCTACTCTTCTGGATGTGTGAATTCATTCATAATTCAAGTTTTTCTTTTCCTGAAGAATTTTTTAACATTTAAGGTATTAGTAAAATTACCAGATGGTGATAAACTGCAGAGCAAAAACTCACCAAATGACAGTGTTTTCAACTATTTTTCAAACTGTGTTGCTTCATTCTGTTAATACCCAGTATCCTGTGAACATCTGGAGACAGTGCTGTCCGTGCAGAGATTCACTTGTCCTGCTTTCTCTACTAACTTATGCAAGCTTAGCACACTTTTTTCCCCTGAGGAACAAAAGCTGTCTTTCTATTGACAGATCCAGAATCAGAGTGCAGAATGATACCCTAAAAAGGTTGATCAAAACATGACATTCAGAATTTCTCACTACTTTTCTTGAGAAAAATACATAAAGTTTACATGCGTAGACATAGAAATATGTATTAGTAGGAAAAGAATTTACTGTAGCAATCTCTGTATTTAAGAAAAGTGCAAAACGCTGAAAGGTTCGGTGTATTGGACAAAAAAAAGTTCACAAATACATCATTAAAATGAAATAATGAAGAGATTACTGATTGAACAGCTGCTCTGCTTTAGCTGCCATCAGACAAAACAATTCTACAGTTACCTATATAAATTTGAATTTTATTTTTGTCTGCTTTCAAGTACATATTTTCTAATCACACAAATTGATTAAGAACTCTGTCTAATCTGTGACAACACACAAGATTTTATGGTAAGTGTTGTGGAAAATATATTTCCACATATGTGTTATTAATCATCATTAATACTCAACACAGATTTCAATTTTTAAAATAATATTGATTATTATTATTATTATTATTATCATTATCATTATTATCATTATTACTGTTATTGTCATTATCAGTGTACTTATGTTCTGAAAATGCCATTTTAATGGTTTCTCATCCAACTTGCAGTAAAAATGGGTTCCTACTTCTGGACTGATTCTTAAAATGCGAAAACAATTATGTTACTAGGAAAAAAGTAAAAAATTTTTTAGAAAGACGGTGTCATGAATAATACTAACACCATAACACATTTTTAAAAGAAAAATAATCTTTTTTTTCGTATTATTTTATCAATCTCTAGTTTTATAAAAATAGTCTACACATCACATATTCTGAGGAAATGATAGAACTTCCTGTTCTTTCACATCTGGAACATTAGTAAGCTCAATCTCCAAAAAAATAGAGTCTAAATAATTTACCACCTTGTTTATTTCAAAGAGCTCATTCCAGAATTAAAGGAAATCTATTTGCATGTTTCTAAAGGCATTGTTCCTTCAGTCTGTGATGTTCATCAGTCAGGTTTGCTGCTTTTGTTTTTGTAATCTAAATAAATATAGTTCAATGGTTTGGAACTCCATGGTTATCCCAGTGGATTCCTCTATATCTATTGTGTAAGGCAAAACCAGGGGAAGCAAACGATGACTAATTTTATGAACACAAGATGATAGAAACAAGTGCAAACCTCTACATTCTGCTACAATCTGCCACTTTTTTACACTTTTGTAAAGCCTAATGATCCAATAGCTTCTGAATCTCTCACAGATAAGTTTGTATTTTCCATTTTCACTGATCATTTCTAAAATTTTCTTTCACTAATTAATTTATTAGGTATTGCTAGAAATTTGATAAAACATCGCCCATTTACTTGTGGTATTTGCACACAGGCATCCACCTAAAAATAACTCCTGAGTGTAAATTGACACCTAGCTTGCAATAATTAGCTCACAAAATCATGGCCTAAATAAGAAACAAATGTTGAGGTAAGGGAGAAACAACCATTGAGAAGTACAGGTTGAAAAGTAAAAGCCAATGGAAATGTAACACAATACACTCCCAGAAGATGTTATAATTCACATGGGTTACATCTTTTTTCTGATATACTTTCTGATATATTTTAAAAATATTTGCAAAATTGGAAGAGTTCTGCAAAGCAACTACAGCTTAACTAAAGTAACCTGTACCAATTTATGTGTAGTCTTTACTTGTTAATGGTTTTCATACTAAAACAAACATTTAAGAAGGTTAGTACCTTGAGCAGGGCTTTACAGAAATGAGGTTTACCATTTGGTGGAAAATCATATAAAATGTGTTTAAAAGTGTAAACACAGAACTTCAAAGTTTCCTATTATTTCCCATGATCAGGATGTTCCTGCATATCCTAATAAAAGAGTATTAAAATTCCTTTATACTTGCTGTAAGCAAAATATAGAAAAAAGAGATAATTTAGTTGATGCAACCTGGATTGTGACCCAACCCCCTACCTGCTCTACCACTGAAATCAAGGTGTCTCTGGGCGGGATCACACCATGCACACTGCAGAACTGAGCCTAAGGCTGTGCAGGAAAACCAGGAAAGACAATGCAAAACTGAAACCAGCTATACAACAGCTGGGTTTTATTCTGAGTCTGTCCCCTACACTGTCAACAGTAAGGAGAGATAAATTAGTTCCTAAGGGTATTATAGCCTAACTATAAAATACACATCTAAAATAACTAGCCAAATCTCCTTCTGAAGAGGCTCTCTTTCTGCTAACTGTAGAAGTGCTAACCTAGGTTAAATGTCTAGATTATAGAATTTCCACTTTTACAACAGGCAAATTTGGAAGAGATAAATATTGAATTACTATGTTTTATTATTATTATAGATGACCACATTTTTACCCAATCTTTTTGTTTGCAGTGACTGTGTAAATTTAAATATGTAGCTGCTGCCACCAAGAGAATATCAGAGTTTCACAATACCACTGAAAACTAAATGCTTTAGGGATTTCCAGATGATATCTGGAGTTCATTGCCATCCTGAAAACCATGTGTAGAAGACAATGTTCATAGACCCCTTGGGAACTCCTCACAATGATGCTTAATGCAATATTTGTAGCTCATGGGAACTTTTTATTTAGAATTAACATATGAAATGTGGTAACATAGAGCCCCTTTGATCATCATGCATTAAAAGTCACCATCAGAGTAGACACAGACATCAGAGTGCTTCAGCTTATAGAGGAAAGGTTTGAAAGACAAAGGGCAAAGTCTGAATTGTCCTAAAAGTTGTGTAGAGCACCAGTGCACAGTGAATGAGAAGGGCGGAACCATTTCCTTGAGTAAATTCATGATTTAGCCCCTGAACTTTGGACACTTAAGAGCACAAAAGTGGCAGCAGAAATAGTTAAGATGGGAAGTGATTAAGTCATGAACCATGAGAGGTTGGAAAGTACTGCAACAGGCTATTGGGAAATAATGATTACAGCACCGAACTGCCAGATGTGTTTTCTACTGACTGAAGTGGGACTCAGGATTTCTTCGTTGCGATGCAAGACATTGATAAAAAAGTAATATTTTTCTCAATCATTGAACAAAATCTAAATAAAATAGTGTTGCCACTCACCTTCTTGGTGAAGACATTTGCACTATAGGTGCTCATGGAAAGCAGCTCGTTGGTGCTGGATCAATCAGCAGCCCGTGTTCCTCAAAGTAATTTTCCTTATGCATAGTGAAGTGTTGTCCAAATGGTGAATACAAAAGAGGATAGTGTGCCTTAGCAACACGTTTCAAGAAGAACATACTGAAACTTCACTGAAATCGGCACAATAGAAAAAAGGGACTCACTCAAGGGAACCTTTCTCAAGAAGGCAATCTGAAACTTGTGCAATCTAAAACTTGGAAAGAGGTTTTGACTGAGAAATCAGCTGACCTTTCTGAGACATGCTCTTGTAAATTCTTGTGTGCCAAAGGTACTGGAGCTGATTTACTGTGAAGCAAGGCAATGTCTGCTCAAGAAACACCCAAATTTAATGAAAAATATTAACTTTCTATTTTTACAGGACCCTAGGAAAGTTACACAGGCATCTCACATTGCACAACCCCAAGGCTGTTTCCTAGAGAACAATTAAAAATGTTCCATAGATACAAATTAGCATTACAGGTGCTATAATGTTACTAGTGTTCAATCAGTGAGCATGTTCTAGGCAAAATGTTAAATTAAACATACGCTTATAGGGAATGTTGGGTCTGGAGAGGTATCCATGTCGTAGTTCTCCAGCTGCTCCAAAAGTCATTTCATGGAAACAGACACACACTCTACAATAAAGGCATTGGATAAAGCTTTCTCTTTTCTTCTGTAAATGGAATTTATGTTTCATTTTCTCACTAGAAGACAATTTTTAGCCCACTGTTCATACTCTAGAATTCACCAGCTCAATATTTTACTTTAATGTTGTCATTTCAATAAAAATATTCTCAAATGTGCATTCTTAGGGAATATCATGCATACCACCACTTAAAAATGCTTTCCTATTATTCAGGTGTTTCTAAATAAAAACTTTGCCTGATAAAAGCATTTATTTAGAATAGATAGCACCACTTAAGCACAGCCATGGCTCTTATGGTAAATCCAGATAGTTCCATCACAGGCCATTTCACAAAGCCGTGCACTTTTTCTTCTGAATTTTAACATGACCATATTACATTAAATTAACAGGGAATAGTCCCTGGCTTCATTTCAATGCAAAAACTGCAGTTCAAACCATTACTCTTGCTTCTTTCTATATGGGATGGAAACATCTTCACTGTCTGCATCAGCATTGCCTCCCACACAGAGTCCAGCTCATGAGGGTTATGTCTCATCCATGGGAGCAAGAAGAGCTTCTAAGCTGCAGGATCCACACACCCAGTCCCCACTCAGGAGGATGCTGTGGCTGCCCTGTCCCACCCATCACAATGCTACTCCCACGGGAAAACAGTCTACCTAAGGTGGCTAGACAGGGGTTGCAGCACATTCCTGAGAGATCCAAGATACAAAACATATAAACAGAATATAAGGGCAGTATAGCCCCTATTCTATTCTCAGTTACCCAGACATCAAACAACACCCAGATTTCTATTGTGTAGGGATTGTATCTTGATGGGTAGAAGAACAAAGAGAAGTGTCAAAACATGTCAAGGAATACTTCTTCTGACATGTTCACATTTTTCAGAGTGTTAATTAGATAAGCTCAAGTGGCTTTCACTGATTGTTTACCCTTGAGGTTTTCATTGGCTTAATATTCCATAAACTCAACTACACATCTATTCATTCACAGATTTTCTTTAAAATGGATGTGCTTTGTTTCAAGGTACAGATGTTAGTATAATAAAATACTAACAGATCTCTCAGTATGAATAAACAGGAATCAGTGTTTATTCACGATACAGAGAATTGTCCTCATAGGGAATTCTCCTCATTAAAATGGTAAACTAAGCCAAATTTAATTACAGCTTGAAAGCCAAAGGGAAGCATGTTGCTATCTTATCCTGCAGGACATAAGGTAATTTAAAAAAACAGTGGCATGCCAGTGATAAAGTAAACAGAAATGCAAAATCAGACTAGGCACTAGTATTTGGCATGCTTCATACCTATAGAAATCCATTTCCATTTCTAGTAATGATTTGCTGGCTTGGTTACTTAAAAAAAAAAAAGTAGGTCATTTTTAAAAAGCTGTCCTAAAACACACTTCATGTTTCTCCACTTTATAAAACTGGAAAACAGAATGAAACACATATAATATACTTTTTTGCTGTGAGAAAACAAAGTTCTAGATCGATGTTCTGCAATGAAACAGAGGGAAAGCCCTTGTAAAGACAATCACATTTTCTTCCTTCTAACAAGGAATTAGGAACAATAAGGTTTCTCTTTTTCCTTGCAGGGTGACAAAAGGCTGTAAAACAAGATACTAAGAAACTGGCCAAGAGGAAATCTTGGCACCCAGGTGTAAAAGCCATAGTACTGAGAACTCTGCTGGTTCTGTGACAGGCAGCATTTTGAACACTCATTTGGTTAAGTTCATTTTTTAAATTATCATTGTTTCTAAAGATGTTTCAAGTAGGACTGAGCATAATTTGTCTGTTTTTCAGCAGGAAAACAAATTCCCAGTCTAACAAAATCCTCCTGCTAAATTTTTAAACAAAAAAAAGTACAGTAATGCTGCCTCTGTAAGTTAAAATAATGCACAATATTATTAGAATACTTTTGGTATCTAGCTTCACCTATTCATTTATTCTCACCCAAAAATACTATTATATGGTTTAGCTGAGCTGGTACATATCCAGCTAAAATATCCATAATTTGCAAAGTAGATATCCTTGCAGTCAGTATATATTAACAGTTCCAAGAATTAGAACAGCCTGCAGTGCTGCCTGCCTTTGTACAATGCCACTGTGGTTAGCAGAATCACTCTATAAATAAGCTGTGGGTTCTGTGTTCTTGGCTTTCTCAGCCTCAGGATGGAAATTAAAGCCTGAAAATCACAGGGAAGTACACTAACCAGCCAACACAGGGGAAGAAGCAGGATATCGTGGTTTTTACTGGCACACAAGACAAATAATCTTGTTGTTACCACCTCGCTGAAAATTTTAAAAAGACCTAGTTCTATCAAGAATATATAAGATGAGGATTTTTCACCCAAAATGGCTCAGCCAAATAAAAACAACTGGACTAACAAGCAATCAATATCCAAGAAGCCTGTGAGTACAGTCTATCAAATCCCACATAAAACAAACTGTAGGTGTGAATGGTGTCATACAACCACATGAAAAAAATAACAAACACTTTTACATTCCACAAAATGACACTTTAATTCCATCACAAAAAATAAGGGCACCCTTAAATCAATGCAGAGCAACCAGGAACCACAACAGCCACCCCTGAATCTGCCACTCTGATTTCCTGGCAGTGGCTGAACATTTCTGTTAAGTCCTCGGAGTTAATCCTAATTAATAACCGTGCTGCAGGTCAGCACTTGGCCAGCTCCCATCAAACAATACTTATATCTCTCATATCTGGTCATAAATTATCATTATTTATGTATTGGCATACCCAATTGCCTGCCTGTCACAAAAGTGTGCAGTGCATTGCTAGAGCCATAAAAGGACTTTTATTATGGTTGCAAAGTTGAACTGGTAGATTGGGTCTTTAGCCAGAGGGACTGCCTTTCCTGAATGAATGGACTCAGTTTTCAATCTTGAATTCTGATCTGTGAATGGAATTGAAAGCTTAACCAACCAACCACCCAGACAGATGTTAGCATAATTGTTATCTAACCTGAGCTCTACAGCCAGAGCTCTTTAAAAACCACCAGTATCCCTTAGCAGTGAGAATGGTTAGTAGCAAGGGAATGGGACTTTGATAGATCACTAATTCCAAAAAGTCCAATAGTCACTAGACTATTAACCTAGGTGAGCACACTTAGGCATATATTGATGGAAAAAGCACTAAATGCTTTTTGCTTTCCCCTGTCCACAGCCAGAATTCAGTGATAGGTGTTTCTTGTAATGCAGGACTTCACTGCTGCCCTGTGCCCAGCAACCACCTGGACTCGAGTTTCTGCTTTAGTTACCATACATGTCATCTCCCTGGCTCTTCTCCATTCAAACTGTAAAGAGGTGCTGCACGGGAACAGGTATTCAGTGGCTGTAATTGATGTGCTGGCAGAACTGACACCCTGCTTTGAAAGTCAGTGTGAATATAAGGAACTTTAAACAATAATTTTAACAGCTTATTTTCACTACCAAACTCTTTGACCATTAACACAGGAACAAATATTGTTTCAGTAGTTAACCTCAATTACTACATTATACAACTAATAAACCACAACTTCTTTCACAAAAAGCCTTTATCATATGGATCTCTACTTCAGTATCTTCGAAATACTCCTGACAGAGAAATCAGACCAAATAAGTCTGTCTCACGTAGCAAAGAATAAGGATAGGTGCTAGCAGCCTTTCAACCTCTCCATTCCTCAGGTTTTCAAAAGAATGAGCCATCCTGATTTCCACCTGCAAAAGGTCGGCCCCAGAATGCAAACAATTTCTTTGTGCTGAATGTCTCTCTTCTTTCCCTGAACTTGAGTTGACATGAAGTATTTGGCTTAGCTATGTGCAGAGTCCAAAGGCCAAGCCCCCTTCTCTCTGCCAAGCATGCTGAGATAAAAACTCAGATAAGATTCATAGTTCCTGTAACTTCTGTACCTGGGAAACATAAAACTTGGGCAGCACTTAACTTCTTTTGGAAATTGTGTATAAGAGCCACTGGAGACAGAGTACACAAGTGGCAACACTCCTCTCCATAGAGATTGTGTTCTATAAATCCCTGCTGTAGAGGTTTCTAGTGGAGATTTGTATAATTTTCAAAGGGAAAAAACAACACTGCTTTGATATGAGGCTTTTTTCCTTTCCTTTCTTTCATTCTTACACGTTCTCTACCACTCCAGCTTGAGTTGTGCTGCTTACCTTCTTTTGCTATACCGTCAGCTTTCTTGCAGCCATCAAGACTTGGATGCCCAGAGCACAGATGCTGCCAGGGCTGATAAGAGAGAGTGAGTCTGTCGGTGGGAGGAATGACATAGCCACCACTGTACTCTTCTAATTCTTCATTTGTTAGTCATAGTTTGCAAATATTACAGGGACAATAACTTTGCAACATCTTCAAACATAGCACACAGAGAAGGCATGTGGCACTTCTCTGCAAACCAGGAATGTTTGGGAACTGTTACCCACTGCCCAACTGGCTTGTACAGAGCACTTACTAAGCAGCAAATTATTTTGGCTATTAAGGGCATACTTATTACAAAAACATGCTTTTGTTAATCATGTCAGGCTTCAGCTCTGTTCCTGAATTTTCTTCAGTTTTTTGCCCACCGCCCACTCCTTGGTGAGCTCTGGGTAAATGCTCTCATTGTCTATTGTTAATCATTCTTGCCTACATGATGACAGCTGGTTTTTGATCAGTGTCTGAACAAAACCACCTTTTCTGGATGGGTCATGAAATGGGATGGAATTTATGAGGCATCTTTCTCCATATTACATTGCCCTCAGCTATGTTCTGTCTGAGGCACTCTGTACTACTGTGTAAACACATTCTCTTTCATGTCACAGTGATCTGGAAATAATGTCTCTGAGTGGAACAAAATGGAAAGAAAAGACATTTTCTCACAGGCCTGTCTTGAAATGGTATTTTTTTTAAATATCAGAATAATACTCTGTAGTACAGGCAAAAGTGAATTTCTTTTCCTTCTGACACCTATTAGAGAGACAGTTAGACTGCACACCCCTGGTTCTGCAACTGTATTCTTATTTATTTTTTAAAGATCCCTCCTTGTGAGCCTGTCACAAGAGGTCTGATGCAGACTGAGCATTTTCAATGAAATACATCCCAGTCAATCTGCAGAATTCCTGGCCCTAAGGGTTGCCCTGCTCTTTCTACTTGTAACAGTTCTCGGCAGACTTGTGCTTCATCCTGTGCGCTTGTTGTGGGTAGTAATGGACTCTTCCATGTTCCTTTACACATCAGCTTTCCTTTCAGCATTAACAATCATGATAGGAAACAACTCAGCACTGAAACCAGTCATCTGCTTCCTATCAATGGCATGGGCAGGCAGCAAGCTAGGAAAAGAGTGATGGTTTTTTTGACCCTACCCATACCATTGACCTGATCAACTGCAAATCAAGGACTGGGCAAAATATATCTCTACTGGAGCAAGATAAGAAGTAGTAAATTTATCTCTACTGGAGCAAGAGACTTCGTGGCGAACCTGAAGCTGAGTCTGTACTGTATTTTCAAACTTACTGTGAAAATGCAAGTTGCATCCATCTCATCACATGCAACAGGCAGATTGTATTTAAAACAGCTTTCACACTTCTCATAGCTTTTCCTACCAAATATGCTGAACAGTGCTTTTCCTTATGACACATCAGTTCAAGAAGCAAAGGGTATACCAATGAAGCAAACTAAGTGGCTAAAAAGATTTAATTTACTGTTCCTGAGAATTTGGATACTCATACAATGTCACCAGGATGTGGACTATAAAATTAATTTGAGAGAAAAGGAGAGTCTATCAAAAGTTTTGAATTTTCATGATACAACTGGAAGTGATGTATACAGTATTGTGCAGCACATGCTAACCAGATTTTCAATGGTACACTGGGCACTTATAAAGGCAAATGAGTTCCCTGATATGCTTCACAGGATTAATAAACATGAGCTTAACAAAACTGCATTTCATTACCACACAAAAACAAATGGTAATGAGTTAGACAGATAAAGACAGTACAGCACAAAAAGCCCAGTTGTCTTGGCAGAAATTATATATTGAGAAAAACAACCCTGGTCTACCAGGTCTCAGTGTTCAGACAACTATAGTGATACTTTAGTATTTATGTCAGAAGGTCCTCAAGAGATGTTTCTTCTAGTCCTTTAATTCTCTTTTACTAAAACATTTGAAGTAAACTAGAAAGCTTATAATTAAAAGAGTTAAACAAATACAAAATCTTTGGTTAAGGCACCAAAATAAACCTGGAGCTGCTGAAATGGAAAACAGAATGAGTCACAATCCAAGAAATGCCTCAGGCTTGCCATTCTCTCGGTATATGCCAATATTCTCTAATAAACCTGATATTCAAACATTCACAGTGCCCAGTATATGTTTTAGACAGTTACCAACACAAAACCAAAGCACAGATACATATATATGCACCTTTGCTGCCCTTTTCCTTTTGCTGGGACATTTGTTGTCTGTGCTTCCTTAGAAGGGCCCCAGGAACATTCTCAGAGCATCCTTTGGCCCAGTATGAGCAGGATTTTCTAGGAACCAGAGCTCAGGTCGAGGGAACACTACCTCAAAGGGCAAGAGTGGGCTAAGTCTCAGGAGTGGCCTAGAATTCAGAGTATTGCTTGGGTTGTTTTACCATATATAGCCAGGATACAGTCTTTAAATAGTTTGACGTTCAAGTCTCTGATTTTGTCCTTATTTCCAAAGGTTCCATTGGAAAAGGTGGAGCTCTGACTTATTTCAGCTGCATTATCTCCAGGTTTCTATCTGAAGGACAGAGGTCTTTACATGGAATTCTTTCTCGAAAAAGAAGAGAATTATAAAAAGGGTTATAGAAAAATTATAAATAGAATCAATCAACGAACACGAACACACAGGCACAAACACAAAATAACAAAAACAGCTATAAATTGAAGCAGACTACAGAAAATAAAAGGGGCAGACCTTCAGCTGGTATACACAGAAGCGCTGATTAATCTTAAAGCTATAATGTATGAGAGAGCACACACTAATAAAATAAATGCATTGGTTGCAGTACAAACAAAAGAGTTTTGAGCTGTTTTCACAAACTCAAGAAGACAGAAAAAGGAAGGTTAAAATCTATCCATAAACTTTATTCCCTCTGTGCCTGCCAGGGATTTTACATGCAGTTATAGCTGTCTAGCTATCAAAAAGACAGAGGGAGAAAATGGAAGAAGTCCAGAGAGTCCAGAAAACAGAAAAAATGATCAGAGAGATGGATATGTAGCGAGTAACTAAAATAGAGCTGATTTTTTAAGACATTGGCTGTATGACAAGTAAGATACAGCAATCTACGGTCTGAAAGGCATGAATACAAAAAGAGAGGGACTTTTATGGGAAAATAGAAAGGGAAACTCAATAAGAAAAAAAAAAGCAATCTGGATTTCCAAAGTAGATTGAACTAGTCTTCCAAGCATGGAATGTGTAAAAAAGCTGCTAGTCTAGGACTAACAATGTTCTCTTCTCCCAGACCTGACTACAGTAGACTTCTTAAAAATTTCTTATTCCAGTAGGTGTTGTAAAAATTTCTTATTCCCATTCTCATTAATTCATCTGAATAGTTCAGTGTCCTTTACTACTAAGGCTACTTAGTAGTAGTAGCTAGCATTTTATTCAAGGATCATCTAGCTCTGGTCAAAAGGTTTTGAGAACACACCAATCCTTAACCTAGTCCTTGTTCTCTGCTATGTCTCCTACCACTGCTACCACAAGCACAAACACTGAAGGAAATTTTAAGATTGCAAGCATTGCATACATATACTTGTTCTCAGCACATGTTGAACTCATTGGCTGCTGTTAACTCTTTAGAGAAGAGTTTCCCTATTCCCCCTGGACTTAACAGCAAGACAGACAGAAAGAGGAAGAGCACATAGCCTTGGGAGGGAGTGGCCTGGTGGGAAAACCCCCAGAAGTAGCCAACTGAAGGTTAATCACAATTTGCTAGACTTTGACTATTGATAATGTACCTCCTCTCTAGAAAGTAACTTTGCTTTCTATCTGCTCTAATCTCCTTTCTTTGGATAACCTGGACAGAATAATCTCTTCTCAATGGAGTTTTCAAAGTAGGATTTTTTTTTTAATTGTATGCCCTTTGAAAAAGCATTCTGCAAATCCTACTTTTCTCAAAGGAGCATCCTTTTTCATAAAAGAAGGGTTTTACCTTAGAAATTACTTTACTTAACCAAAGAAGTCAAGATTTAACCAAGCTATCAGACTATAAAAAGATAATAAAGTTAAGTTTAAGAGAAAAAATCCAAAGAATAATGTATATGAAGTATTCCTTGGGCAAGTGAAAGTCAGACCCTTACAAGCCCCAAGTGTAGGGATGGCCAAAGTCGTAGAAAAGAAAAACTCATCATTCTGTGTACAGCTGACTTACACACATTCTGGCTTTCCAATAAGCCATTTGAAAACCATATGATGAATAAGAACGGAAAATATTTTTTCTATATTTTAGGAATAAGAAAAACTTTTATTGTCCAAGATTGAATTAATTTATGGATGAGAATGTACTAAACACCTCAGAGATTTTCTGTGTCATTAACATACTGCAAACAGTATGTTATGCATTCTTAGCAAAAGTAATTTATCAAATCCTAAGTATTTTTGTAAAGGAACTACAGAAAAGAATGACATAATTTGAGCATAACATGTTCAGTATTCCTCTTCTGTACACAAAGCATGAAAAGAGCAGAAACTGGTAAAAAGATCAAAGAGATTTTCACATAGAGAGTTGTTAAATAGCATGTTGCAGAAAACACCTGGAAAACTTAGTGGCAGCAAACCCCTGAAGTGCAGTTCAGAAATCCAAACAATTCTAGTCTCAATCTAGTGACTGTCACATTTTTACAGATGGATGGATTTTAAAAACACACCTCAGAAGTATTTGATCCAACTGCTGAATAGATAGAAATCTGCATCTTCAGGAAAAAAAAAAAAACAAAACAAAACAGGTTTTGAGGTTTTTCAATATCCAAAGCACCTAAGCTTGTAGTAAGTATTGAAGAGTTCAAGAGTTTGATTTTTATCTTTATAAAAGCTATCAATCAATGACCGCACACTGCTTCACACCCCCAGTCATCACCTGCTTCCCACCAGACAGAGCTTCCTGCAAAGCAACACTTCATCAACAGATGAAAGAACAAAACGACCATTACCAGAGTCCTAATTAAAACAGAGCATTCAGCCAGCTCCAAAAAATATGGTGTGATCCAAGGTAAAGGATCCTCCATCACTAACAACTAATGACAGAATGTTCATAACAAAAACCATCCAAGAAGAGTTACTGCTTTTATACCGATTTCTCATCAGAACCTGGTTTAACTTGGATGCTCATAGAAAAATCACCTGGTCCTTCCTGGAAATCCCATGAGCACACAAGCTGTTTCCATATTTCCTCCACAATATCCCTTTTCCTTTTTCATTTCAGTGGGCCAAGAGACCAAGCTCTGATGAACTTTCAGGTTCTGGTTTCATCCGACACTGATTTAATGCCTTTCTCTCCTCTGCTTATATAAGCATATGCTTATATGCTTATAAACAGCCATAAACACTGGGGTTACACATTTTAACAAGCTACCACCAGTCAGCTGAACACTAGCAGCTGTTGGACCACCATGCTGCAAGACTAAAGCAGATAGTTCTGCCCCCTAGCTCTGGCAGGGCTGGGGCATGAACGGGCTCAGGAGCTGCCCGAGTAGCTTCAGTGCTGAGTAGCTTTCCATACCCTACAGCCCTTTCTCAACTTTTTATAAGGTGCAGCTGCCCACTGAGCAGGAACCCCATTAGGATGTCTTATAATCTTTAACATGCCTTAAACACACAGGAAACATTGATTACATCAGCCCCTGTACTGCTGTAAACATTGAAGTGGCCAGCAGGACCGGGGAAGCGATTGTCCTGTACTCGGCACTGGCGTGGCCACATCTCAAGTTCTGTGTCCAGTTCCAGGCCCCTCATTACAAGGACACTGAGGGGCTGGAAAATGTCCAAAGAAGGAAAATAAAGCTCGTGAGGGGTCTTGAGAGTAAGTCCTATGAGAAGCAGCTGAGGGATTTGGGTAGTTTAACGTTACCACTGTCTGCAACCATCAGAAAGGAGGCCACGGCCAGGTGGGTTTGGCCTCTTCTCCCAGGCAACCAGAGACAGAACAAGAGGAAACGGCCTCAAGCTGCACCAAGAGAGGTTCACATTGGACAACAGGAAGAATTTCTTCCCTGAAAATGTGGTCCAGCACTGGAACAGGCTAGCCAGGGAAGTGTGGAATTACCATTCTTGGAAGTGTTCAAGAAATGACTGGATGTGGCACTAAGTACTACAGTGTAGTTAACATGGTGGTGTTTGACCTCGGAGGCCTTTTCCAACCATAATGATTCTATAATTCTATGATTTAATACATATCATACATACAGACAGCCTCCAAATCCCAAACTGGGAACTTTTCACTAGATCACCACTTATTTCAGCATTCAAATCCGAGTCTCAGTGAATCATTGCAATTTTTACCCTGTAATATATACTGACATATTAAAAACAGCTCTGATGATACATCCTATAAACTGCTGATAGAAGCAAAATTTTTTTAAAAAATTGAAAGCTCACAAGAATGAATTACGATAACACACTAAAAACAGTTTCAAATTTCTATTGGTGGGAGAAAACAAAAAAGAAGTTTCTAAAAATGTCTGACCCCAGCCCCTTTGCTCCTCCCCATGCTCTCCATCTGCTCACAAGGAACCATATTCCCACTGTTCATATTAAACAGCAAACTCTCTTATCCCTCAGTGGAGACTGTTTGCGCACTATTAAGTCATCAAAGCAGCAACTCAGGAGACCTCATGGGAGTACTTGTTTTCTTCCTTTCTCATCTTAGAAATCAGAGGCTATGCTGAAAGCTACTATAAACATCTCTATTACTACTAACTTAGCTTGGCTAAAAGAGATCCAGAAAATCCTAAAATCATTTCCACAACCAGTTTTTGGCCTGGACATATTTATCATGTCACCTCTATTCTGACTCTCAAAGCAGCTTTCACCTCAACACATACAAAACCAATCTTCATAGAAGTATTTGGCTAAATTTAGCAGCAATAGATATAATTCAGCAAATTAAATATAAATGTTTAGCCCTGGCTTACATTTATTTGCATTGATTTGCCACTGAAAACAGTGAACTTTATACTCCACAGGATTAAAAATTACCATACACAGAGATGGATCCATACACAGAGAAATTTCCATACACAGAGAAAGGATCTCAATATCCTTTTTAATGAAACAAGTCAAAGATCACTGCTTCAGTGGTGACAAAGTAGGATACATACGATGTATACACTTTTTCCAAAAGTCTCCCATCAGGTTTTCCTAAGCAAACTCCTCAAACATGCAATTTATTTGATTTTTTTTTAGCTTATACAGATATGACTATATTGAGGCAATGTGTTAGCATTTGCAGTTTAAACCTCTCTGTGTGTCAAATCTGAATATTTAAACTGCCCACTATGTAAATAAGAAAATGTAGCTTCTAACCAACATCTTTAATCTGCAAGGCCCTTCAGGGTTGGTTTCATTTTAACACATCTCACGTATCCCTGAATGCCACACAAACTTCTCAGTTCTCTACAACTGCTTCCTTCAAACGGATTTACATCCAGGGATAAATTTAAACCGTTAGAAAATGGAGATATATTTCTTCAACAGCTGATGTTACCTTCAAGCAGAAGGTAACATAAAGCTTTATGGAGCACATAAAGAACTACATTTGGGCCAAAGCACGTAAGCATACACGTACATACGCATTTCACGCCACATGATAGAATTCCTTTGCTGTTACCAACACAGAGATTAATAAAAAAAGAAATCTGTCCAAAGGTTATTAGAGAATATCATGCAAGATTGGAGAAGTTTTGCATCCTGTTTATGGTCATTTTTCTCTACCCTTACTTTTGTACTTCAAAGTGTTCTCTCCAGCCATGCTGGCAGAAAGCTGAGCGTGGTGTCCCTGAATATGGATACTGGAAAAATCCCCCTTACTGAACATTGTATTTTATTTTATCCTTTGGATCCATTGTATCCTTTCATTTTGTGCACTTGCCGGGGATTATAACTTGATGCTGCTCTGGCTCTACTCTCACCTCACTTGATAAGTCATATAAAAATAATTTCTAAAATAACTACCAAAGTTATTGAAAACAGCATGATTTAAGGGTTTTTTAATAACCAACATCCTCAGTCATATGCAGACTTGATTTTTTATTGCTTTTAAATAGGTTTTCCATGAAAAATATTATTCTTTCAGGAGCAATTGCATCACCACTTTATTTCAAATCCTCAGAGATTACAAAGGTAAACTCTCGGTTTTTCCATGGTGCTTTCTCCATATTTATGAATTAATACAATAACAGATTTCAGAAAGTATACAGACATGAACAAGAAACTGCTATTTGCTTTTTATAAATGGGGCTGATACTGCAAGACAACTCTCCAGCGGCAGACTGTGATTTGGGAGATCTTTCAGGAAGAACCACTCCCTAGCTTTTAGCAAAGCTGGAACTGAGCAATAAAGCAACGGACTCGCTGCTCCAGCTGGTTGGGTTGAGTGAGATGCAGTAGGAGTGGTTGGGAAATGAGCAGAGCTGCTCAAAAGCAGCTCTCAGGTTGTGCTCATGCACCTGATCCATGCCTCTAGTGAGGGGAGAAGTAGGAAGCAGTTGCTACAAACCAGTATGGCCCAACTTCTGTAACTAAGGGGCTAGTTTGGGAACCTGTGTTTAGGAACCTTGCTTTTTGGCAGCACCAAATCCAAATTTTTGTGCCTAGCCCAAGGAGCTAACAGAAACCTGATGAATGCCTTTAGGCTGTACTCAGGTCCCCGTATCAATAGACCAAAAAAAACAGTTGCTGAACAGAAGCACCCTGAAGGGTAGGGCTGAACCTCGACTCTTGTTTTTTTATTTTTCTCACTCATGGAGCAAAGAGTAATGGAGGAAGGCAGGAGGGGTGAGGGGAAGCAGGATAGAAATGCAGCTCATAAGTATGTCTTTAGTCATCATGGTGCTTTTTTGCTTGCCTTTGAACCTATTTTAAACTCATATTTGCAGGCTTTTTAGACGTAGTCCAAAACATTTACATGAGATCAGTATCACTAAGCTCACTAGCATGGCAGAAAAAAACCCCATCAATATGAGTTACACATAGAAGCAAAGCTTTTCTGCAGAAGTTTCCGACAAGAACAATGCAGTATGAACCAGAGCATTGTAACAGGTGATTTCCTACCCAAATTTTGCATAGTTGTTTTCATATCACTTTCTTGTGAGCTTTTTAAAGATTAAAGCTCTCCTTAACTTAACGTAGTGGTGAAAATTAAAGGAAGTAAAAATTAGCAACTTCCTCTTTAATTTAACAGGCCTGGATGATTGAATAGTAACATCACTTCTCTCTGAGACTGACAGGTGACTATGGTTATAGAATACAGCAAGAATGAACTCTTGGCAGCTTATGAGAACACTCTGCATATCAATATTATCAGGTACTTTTAGCAGACATTGTAATAATCTAGTGACTTTATACGGATCACTCTTAGGTTTAAAACATGTTCTCAAATAAAATAGAGGAAATAATTTGTATGGACGGAAGCTAAAACCCAAAGAAGGCATGAAAATATTTGTAATGGCAGATGCAGTATTTTATTGCAGGAAAAATTAGGCAGTTTAAGCAGCACGACTCAAGCAAATCCCGCTGGAGTGTGACAGGCCAGCGGGGCCGGACAGGGGAACCTCGGTGGGCAGTGGCGACTCATCTCTCCTCCCCCCTTCTTTCCCTGTTCCCTCTACAGTTGCAAAGGGGCCACAGACATGGCCCAGTATGGCCCAGGACACAATCCCCTCCGCTTTTTGTTTCTGCTGCCTGTTGTTGCGATGCCACAAACGCTGACCAAGGCCAGCCGGGCACCGCAGACGAACGGGGAAACCGAGCGCGACCAGGCCAGCGCCCCGGGAGGGCTGAGCGCCCACCGAGCGCTGTCGCGGGGGACGAGGGGCTGCGGCGGGCGCACCCCA
>JANPWX010000537.1:1259102-1275938 GCA_024734555.1 Trochalopteron elliotii
TGTAGATCACGTACTTGCTGAGCTCAAACAGAGCGTGGCTGCAGATCCAGACCTTGTCGAAGGAGTGAGTGAGCTCGGGCTCCGCGACCACATCCTCGAACCCCAGCTGGAACAAGAGGAGGGGCGCCGGGGCCGGGGCCGGGGCGCGGGTCCTCGGCGAGGGGGGTCCCCGGCGGGCTCCCCGCGCCCCAGCTCCCCGTGACGGTAGAGCCTCCTCTTGTTCCAGCTGGGGTTCGAGGATGTGATCGCGGAGCCCGAGCTCACTCACTCCTTCGACAAGGTCTGGATCTGCAGCCACGCTCTGTTTGAGCTCAGCAAGTACGTGATCTACAAGGTCCTGACTCTGGTCTTCGCCATACCGCTGGCCCTGGTTGTGGGGATCGTCTTCGCGACGCTCAGCTGCCTCCACATCTGGTAAGTGTGTGCTGTGTCTGTCAGTGCCTGGGCTCTGCCGACAGCTCCGCAGAACTCCTCTCCTCTAGCGTTCATTATTGCCCAACCACCGATCGCCAGCTTTACACTGGTAGTCAGATCAGCTAATATTAACTGCTTTATTTCTAAAGGGACAGAAAAGGAATCAATGTTTTCTCTGTGATTCAGTTCCCTGCCTTGGTTTTACCTGCGGTGTGTCATGACTGTATAAGCTCCCTGGGGCAGAGAGCCTGTATTCCCGCTTGGACGTCACCTACAGCAATGCATTCCAACCCTGGCTGGCTACTGGAGTGACTGTAGTGACTGAATTTGTTTTTTAAACTGAAGTGCAGAATTTGTTCAAACGTGTATTTTAAATGAATTATCTAGGCAAAAATATTACTAATGCCAGAAGGTATTACTAACTTCTTAGTACTGTTACCTCTTTCATTTTTTTCCTCACAGACTGAAGAAAGTGTTTGAGGGCCCAGGTGGCTCTATGTTACTGCCATAAAATGTAGTGCTTTGCATCTGGTACATAGCTATCTCTAGGTGTGGTGCTCCAAAACCCTTCCACCTAAGCAAAATAAATAAATAAATAAATAAATAAATAAACCCTGCTGAGCTCAGGAAAGCTGCTTCTGGCCATGGAACAAGTTCACAGGCAAATACAGTGGCCATCCAAGTCACACCAAACCTGTGCACTTTAAGCATAATATGCTCACAGAATATCAGGAAGAGTACTTTGAGACCAGAAAGGAAGATGATGGTGGACAAGGAAGAAAGGCAGGTGAGTAATGAGGTTGAGGAAAGAACCGACAATCCACAAGGTTGTAGAGGAAGAGATCAATGCAGACTATTGACATTATTTCTGCAAACCAGGATGTTCTGATACATGAGTTTTGGGCAAAGTCTAATTTGACTTGGGTAACAATGGAATCCTTTTCCTTTTATCAAGGAAAACAGAATACGGAAACTGGAAGTGAACTCAAAACCCTAGGAATACACTGATTATCTGAACCTGTGGTGGCAATCTCGTGGGTGCAGATTTCAGTTTTTGAAAGTACAATGAAAGCTTGTGTTGATGACATTGTCAAGCCACTTTGAAAACTGATTAACTAGAATTTTGGAGCACAGTGTTTGCATAGTATCTAAGGGAGTTGCAGTGCAGTTTAGAGATGCCCACTTGCTATATCTCTTGTTCCCAAATTGTTACAAACAAACAGTGCATAGGCATAGTGTTGCCCAGATTTTTAGATCTGTCAGCTGTCACTGTGCCATAGTGTGACTGCAAAATGGTATGGGTGAGTATAGGTTTCCAGTAGTAAAATATCTGTGAAAAAATTAATCATTGCCAAATTTATTAAAACTGTAGTACTTTTTTTGTGCTTCAGAAGGATCTTTTATCTGGATTTCACAGACTGGATACAGAGTTTCACTGATCCAGGACTCAGAGGTCAGTTACTATTTATGCACCTAGTCCCTAGTGACTATCTCAGGAACTGTGGGTTCTCAGTACATGTGAAATAGGACTATCTGAATGTAGCACTTCATGTGAAAATTTTCTCTTGACTTTCTGTGAACACACTTGCTTTCCCAACAAATCATTTTCTTTGCCCAGGGTTGTTGTCAGCATAGAACTGATCTTTCGTTTTGATCTTCCTTGCACCTGGGATGGATGTGAAAGAATCATGTAACTCAGCAGTGCTATCTGCATCCCCTTGGACTCCATCCAGTGCTAGCATCCAAAGGCAGTACTGCCTCATATTCCCACAAACTCAGGCTGGATTTGTTCCAACACAAAGGTGGAACACACTGAGACTAAGTTGGCATCTCTGCACCTCTTTGCGTTCCAGATATGATGTGAGTGAGTTCAACATTTCTGCATTTGAGACAGTGCAAAAGCAGTGCACGTTTAGAGGCCCTAAACACAGGACACTAGTTCCCTTGTAGGCCTATTGGGTCTGGAAAAAAAACAACTCCTTGTTTTGTACATGAAAGAAAGGGAATTCCATTATGACTCTGTCTTCAGCTATTTAAATGTCATGAGAAGACTCTGGGGCAAACCCTCCCAGAAGTCTGCCACTCAGAGTCTCTGTGCTGCACTTTTATCATCCAAACCAGTGAGGTGATGATGTTGATATGCCATAAGGAAGCCTTTTCTGGAGCTAAATTCAAAAGTGTTTCAACAACTTTTGGAGGTGCTCAAGCAGAAAGCTCTGTTGATGTCACACATGTTGTTGCAGTTTCGTTAGCATGTCAAAAATCCACATAAGTCTGACAGCCTTTCTCATGCTCAAGGGCATCTTGTGAATTGCCCCCATCACACCTGATAGTAAATGTTGTCTTTCACCTGCACAAAGAAAGCTAAGTAAGAAATATATAGCAATACACTTAACCATACAATAGTTAGCAATACACTTTAACCATAAAGATGGAGCATATTGTGTTCCCAAACTGGCTGCTTGAGCCAGAATCTGGTTTCACACTACCTGCTAAAAGATACTGATGGGCTGAAACTGGGCCAGCTAGCAGGCTTGGTGATGTACATACAAGCCAGTTCAAGGAAGTCAGCTTCACATTTTTCCTTTACTGATGACTGTCATTCTCACCACAGAGTATACAGGCCACACTGAGTTGTAACATCTTTCTGTGAAATTAGCAAGCTTTTAAATATGTCCTCATATTGTAGCTCTTTAGGTTATTGATTTTTGAACATGAACAGAACACTTCCAGTTTTTCAGGCCACTCATGCAAAATCTTTATATTTCTTGTAGATCAGCAGCTGATTCTTGTTCCAAGCCACATGTTTGCCACCTCTTGGAAATTAACACTTGAATTTCATATATGCTTGTTTGTAGTCTTATCAGAATAGCGTTCATTGCATATTTATGCTAAGAATCAGTGATCCATAACTTGAGTCTTGGATCTGAGATGGGCTCACTCAGCTCTGCAGTCACCATTGGCTAAAGCAGTAGGGTATTCACAGCACCTCTCTGCTTGATCTTCCATTCACAGTGCTAAGATAGAGCCAGGGACTTACAGGAAAATCAGATATGGACATGCATTATTTCTTACCTTTTTGAATTCCACAACTTTGTTTACATAACTGCTGCTATCATACTCAACTCTAAAACCATGTGCCTACTGACTGCTTGAAATCAAAATAAATTACACTACAGCTAGGAAGGCCTACCTTATAATCTGGTGGGGCTGCCTTGATGCCTCTTCTTTGATGTCTAGTATATATCCCTTGGTTTAGGAAAAAGGCAGTACATGGATGTTGTCTTGCTTCTTTTGTAGTAGTTTTATCTTTTCCAGTCTACCCAGGTGCAGAAATAAATGTTATTTGATTTTAATGCACTTCAAATACTGTGTATGAGTTGTGAAAGTCTTTGGTTGTTATCCATTGCCTCACTTGTCCCAATGGTTAATAGCATGCAACAAGGAGTTGTACAACTGCTAGGTATTTTTTTAGTCATCTTTTCACAATACTTGCTTGTATTGTAGAGCTATACAAGACTTTTAATTCACAGTCATGATGTAGTACATGGAATTAGATAATTTAAGCACAGAAACATAGAGCATTTGAAAAATAGTATTAAGACATGTCTGAGATTCCATTTTGAAGAACATTACAGGAGAAGGTGTGGTTCTTCACTTGGAACCTGGAATCTAAATTAATGGTGCATGACTGCTCCAACATTGTTGTTCAAGTCTGTGAAAAGTCTGTGATTGTCATTATCAGTGGGAATTAATCTATGCTTTGCCATTTCCAAGAGATGTTTGGTTCTTGACAGTGTTTGTTTAGGGCTTAGCAAGAAGAAAAAGTAACATGAGCAAAGGTGAGAAATGTTGAGGGGTATGAATTTGTAGGTGTCGTGCCTTGAACAGAGTAAAGAGAAAATAGGATAGGAGGGAAAAAAATTGGGTAATTTGCGCATTTCAGTTCAACAGGTCCCAAAAGACACAATTCATCCCACTTGGTCAAAGGAAGGGTATTTTATAATATATATACATTGCAAGATTCAATGAGAGGTCATATAGGTAGCTGTCTTCACCTTAGATGACAAATTCAACAGACCTTTCATTTTCTTCCCAGTGATGTACTACATGGTAACACTAGTAATACCAGTATGGCATCAGTGTTGATATCCTTGGGATATGGTACTTTAATTTTACTGTTAGACATTACTAACAGTAAAATTACCATGTTATCATTTGTTACCATGTCTGTGAACAAAAGTGCAGACCAGGATAAATCCACAGCAAAGGATGGGCACATTATATTTGTCAGGTCACAAAAGCAAATACATGGCTTCTAATGGCATTACATTATTTATTTTTAAGTGACTGGTCACTCCATGGAAAGCACATTGCACCCTCTGATAACCTGGAAATATTGCACTGTCGGATAAGATATCCCCTGCAGAATGGGATGCAGACTTGTACACATGTAAATACACATGCAGATTCACACACTCACATAATTTAAAACCTACAAAATACCTTTTATGACTCTCCTTAGTGTAAAGGATTTTCTACTCTGAGGAAAGATGTTTGAGTTGTTGTTCTATAAGTAGATGGACTTTTATTTTAGAATTGAAAGTTATTTACATTAATTAGGTTTGGTTGTGATCATGTCTCATGCATCCTCCAATGGATTTAGCCTACATTGGGTTTTGCATGCATTTACTATAAATAAAAAAAATGAATAACCAGTGCTTAAAGATTATAAAACATTACCAAAGCATTTTATTTTGCTTAAGATTATCAAAATAGGTTGAGTTTCAGTACTGTGTGAATGACATCTACAGAAATTTCAAGTACTATGATCACTGCTTCTCCAGCCTTCTACATCTTTCTGTGAATCTTCTATGGCATACTGTGGTATTTGTTTAGTTTGTCTTTTGTGTGATCCTGTCAACAGAGGGTCCAAAAGAAATGTTGTCTTTTCTGCTTCTCTCCAGTTCAGTTGGATTTTTAAAAAATTGGGCCAAATGAATTATAGATGGTAGCAAAGGAGCAATTACATAGTCCTTATAAACTATCTGAAATGGAAACGAGGTGCAGTCAGCACAAATGGAATAGTTTCTGGTGCTTTCCTGGTGTTGCTTGGAAAAATAGCAATGTTTTTTTTCCTTTGCATTATTGATGTTTATCAGATGCATTCTAACAGGTTAAAGCCTAATTTTTTACTCTATAAATCATCTATTCTATATGCAGTGGTATTATAGGGGGTTATAAACACATAGTTTACAGGGTTCAGTTTAAAACTAGAGGCACATTATTCCAATAATGCTCACAGTTCTATATGGGGTGTTTCAGCAGAGACAAAAGAGAAGGTTTTAGAAAAACTATTCTTGTTTAAATCCATCTGGGCTAGCTTTGAGTAGAGCATTGACGTACTAGTATATGGCTTGCATTGTATGACAAAAGCTGTTAGATAAACACTGAAAGTAATTAATTTTGTTTCTGTACATTTCTAACCTTCAACTTTTTTTAAACGTGTTAAGTTTTTTCTACTTTGTTCATCTGAGGAGCATGCATTGTAAATACACAGCACCTTTTTTTTCAGACTTATGATGAAATAATAAATTATTTATTTTCTGTCATTCCAATCAAAAGTGAAAGTTCTGCAGTGGAATTATGCAAATGCAAGATTGGGAACTTAAATTTTGAATGCAACAGTAAAGTAGAACAGAGTTTATTATCTTTGTCAAAAGAATCTATAGCTTCTTTTACCTAATTTAGGAAGTAAACATGTTCAGTATGGCAGAGATTTTTTTAAAACCTTGTGCTAGTAGAACTTCAGTATTATTTATGTATACATTTAGTTTGTGTGCACCCAAAGAAGAACAATTTAATGAAATGACCAGAGGTTTAGGCCAGTAAATGATTAAGGAAGGAGAATAACTTAAAATAGTTATCAGGTATCCACTAGCCCTCCTGAGCTGCCCAAATGTGCACTTCTGGCTGTCCTCCACAGTTAACATGCTTGGCTCAAGCCACCAGTAATGACATTGCTTTGGAATTGGTACACATGGAGAGCAATCCCCAGATGCTTACCAATGCTCAGGAGATGAAAGCACAATACTTTCTAGTATGCACCTTGAGTTAATAAAAAGACTTTTTCCCTGACAAGGAGTTCTGACCATATTCTAATGTTAATTTCTCACCCACAAATGAAGAACTTTACAGGATCAGCCCATTTTTCTGAGATGTGGCATGTATCTGTATTGTAAGGATCTGATACAACTGGATATTGCCTTCCTGTTTTTGTTTTACTGTAGCATCCTGCAACAGGGATGGGTAGGAATGAGACACCAATGGTGTGATGTGCGTGTGTGTCTTTGCACTTGTGTGTGCCTGAGAGACAGACAGATAAAAGAAACACCAGAAGAGGCAGCAGAGCAAAAAATTATTGTAAAGGGTGCTGTTTCCACTAAATCAAACTGGGGAATATGGTGTTTCTGTCAACCCCTAAAGACTCACAGATATGACCACAGCACAAGTGAGTCCTTAGGAGATGTCTGCTCTTCAGCCATGGTGGGTGGCAGCAGGGCTATGGCAGCAAAAGTTCATTATTCTAAATGGCATGTAAAGAAATTGCCAGTTAGTAAACAGAGACACAGTGAAAAGAAAGCTAGTGTCTACAGTCTCATGTTGCATACAAATGATTATGGCCAGAGGACCACATGCACGTGCAGGTGTGAGGCCTTGAGCAAACAAAATTGATGGAGAATGGCTGCAAGAGAGTAGAGTCAACTTGCTTAAATATTTATATTATAAAGTTATAAAAGTTAAAGAACCACTTCTCTTCCATAAGACATCACACTTGTGTTTCATTATCCTGATTTCCCCATGCTGTAGCAGCACCAATCTTCAAATCTTTCATTTTCTGTTTTACAGGGTTGTGGTGCCTTTTGTGAAGACATGTCTTATGGTCCTGCCTTCAGTGCAGACTGTGTGGAGGAGCCTGACAGATGTTTTTGTTGTACCATTCTTTCAGAGCCTAGGCCGGTGCTTTGCCATGGTTAATATACGCCTGGACCCAGAGTAGACATCAGAGATGGGACACTGCTGTAGTTGTAGCTGGTGTTATACTTCTTTGCTAACTTAACATACAAGTACTTACCATTCATTCCAAACTGTTAAATTACAATGGCTGGTTTAAGTGGGAACATGCTGTTTTCATTAAAACTCATTTATTATCAGGGAGATCCATTTAAGAATTAGTAGACAGTTTTCATAGCTCACTATTTTAACAACAGAGTGATCGTGGAGTATATTGGCAACACTTTGGTAGGTTGATTGGTAGATTGCAGGAGAATTCTCATGGAAGATTAAAAGCCACCACAGTGATAATGATTGGTGTTATTACTATAAATAAATTAATGAATAGGCTGTAATACCTTAGAAAAAGCTGATTTCTAGGGTTTCACATTGACTTCACTGCAGTTCCATCAGGGATCATTTCTGGCCTCGCTATGCAGAGTGATAAACCCAGTCCTCTGTTATCAGCAGTTAAAGTGAATGTGACTTATTGCATAAACATACAGGGAAAGGAACTGTTGTGTAATTCTCCTGTATTGGGGGGAGGGGGGGAGTGCCCTAGAAGTTTATCCCTTAAAATAAGGTGTTAGCTAATGATCTGTAACATTAGCTAATCTGTATATTTTATTTAATGAGAGATTAACTTTGCTGTATATTTTGTACCTTTGTAAATGACAGTTGATCAGGTTTTTATGAAGCATAGTTTCTGTAGTATTTGAATTCTAACCAACTTCTTAAGCAGCAAGAGTGAGACACTGCAAAAATTACTTTATATAACTAAAATTTCCTTTTCTAAATTAAATAGATTTTGAGTGTTGCTGTGCAATTCTAATATATTAATTATACATGATTGTATGTAAAAGCAAAGATTATAAGTGTTTTCATGCACAGTTATGCAAAAGACTTGGAAATATCTGTTTATGAAAAATGGTTTTATTAAAAATTGGGTGTAATAAATGCTACCCTGCCTATTTCTGTATATGATTGGTGTCAACATTCTGATATTTAAAGCAATAGACACTGTGCCAGCACTTTAACTAGGTAGCAAGCTCTTACAGAAGGCAAGTGATTGTACTCAGTATCTTTGTCTAATTCTCCTAACCTATTGACTTGACTCCCTCTGTTGCTTCTTTGCTATTTCAAAGACCTTTCTTTCTTTCTTCTGTACCTAATATGAATTTTTAAACCAGAATAACAGAATGTATGCAGAGGTACATTAAAATTACATTAGCCTTCTGGTGGGCTTATGCTGCTGTTTTATTTAAATACAGATGGTAAGTTGCAAATGTAAAATGTTTGTATGATTTAGAATGTTATTTTCTAAAGTGATGTCTCAAATTTCTTCTCAAACAAGAGGTATCTAATAAAATAATGTCAGCTGCTTCCCATTTTCAACTTCATTTCTTTTCAGATTTGTCAACTTTTAAACAAACTTAAAATGCCAAACAGCATAGAATACTATACAATTCTTCCAAAATATGTGAGAGATAAAGAAATGGATGAGTATCAATACAGTTCCCCTATTACCAACTGCATTTAACGTATTTATAGTAGGAAATGACACATCTCTGTCATCTCTGCAGTTAAGCCCATGCAGAATGATTGCTTTCTCTGAAGTAGGTTTCTCTGCAGAATTTTGGCAACATTCAAAATAATGCTTAATTCTTTTTACAGGCACATGCTTTCTTTACAGATGAGTGCACAATTTTCCTTTTCTTGTCTGTTGGCCTATTAAAGCTACCTGACACTGTATATTCTTTGTATATTAAGAACATCTTTGGATATTAAAAGTATTTATAGCATTTGTGCCATTTAGAGAGGGATTCCTATGGCTTTACAAAACTGGATCTTAATGATTAGTGCCCATGGAAACTTCTCTTTTTCTTTTTTATTCTGCAAGAGGTTAGCTTGTTTTTTAGATGTGTTCTTCAAAATACCTTTCTTGTGTTAAAAACGGAAATAACTCTTTTGAAAATAAAAATTGGCCAGGCTAGGCTTGAACTCTTTTGAGAGTTATTTTCTTTTACAGTGTCCAAGGACTTTTACAAAGATATTTTCCACTGAAAAATATCCCCTTGATGATTTCATTTAAAAGAGAAAAAGAAAATAAATCAATCAGTTCTAGCTCTTGTGTCTAAAAGGAGCCCTATAAAAGCCTAAGCTTTGAAGGAACCCAAGCCTGGATTTTAAGTTTTGAGAAAGAGGCCATTCCACAGAGAAAGATGTATCATTTTATGGTATGCAATCCTGGATATATGCATTCTTAAATAGTTTACTGAAGTCAACTGGCTCTAGCTACCACAGACTATTAAGCAGAATGGTTTGGTTTGTTCTTATTTTGATTTAGGCTTGTCATTGATTAGTTCTTTTCGCCATTTCTCTAGCTGCTACAAGTCTCAAGCAAGCTTGTAATTAAAGCTCTTAGTTTCTTAGATATTTATAGCAATACCTTTCTCTGGAACAGGTGTGCCTTTACTGTAAGAAAATACAAAGTGCACTCTTAGACTTTGGGTAAAATATTAGATGCTTGGCAAATACTCTTCTTTTGTCCATAAAAGGAGTGGAAGGAAGTATAAATATTTGCAGGCTCTCCAATACTCAGGTGTGAATCTGCCCCAGGCAACTCTGGCTGGCAAGTATTCTCAGGATTTTATGGTTCTGACATACATCCTGAAGGTCTGGCCCAGCATATACTGTGAATACCTCACAGCATGGTTGGACAACAGGAACTGAATGGGAACTGGGACTGAACTGTGCTCTTCAATGCAGGAGCAGGTCTGTCTCCAGTTTGTTTGAAATGTGGACAAACTGTCCCAGCTGATCCCTTACAAGCAATTTACAAATGAGAATTTAGGCAAGGGAGTCCAGAAACTGGGCCTCATTGTCTGCAACAAATGTAGGAAAATTTACGCCCGATTCAGATTATTTTGATGCATCTTCGTGTCTGTGGAACAGGGAAAATGTTATTGTTTATAATAAGAGTAGACTTTTCATCATCATGGTAGAGCATTACAAATAATAAGTGTGAGATGTTCCGATTCCAGCCTGTCTCTTGTTACTGCAAACCTTAAGTCTACAACCATGAGCTCAGTTCTGACTTGCAAAATATTTCAGCACCTTGTTTTTCATGAAAATCACAACTAACATACAGAACTCACCCTGGGTTTGTGTTTATGGACTTCTTAATTTTAATTCACAGAGAAGTTTAACCTGCCTCCTCATGACAGCTGTTTACTAAAATGCTCCTAATCTGATTCTGGAACTTTTATATTTGTATCTTATCTTTCACCACCCTAGTAGTCACCATTTAAATTGAAATAAATTCTTAACAGAAACTTTGATGTATTAGTAAATGAAGAGCCTGTTCCCACCTATCCAAAAAGTTCACTTAAGTATTCACTGACTAAAAAGTTCAGAACATCCCTGCAGCTCTGGGACTTGAGACCACACACTCGTATGAAGTAGAAGCCAAAGAATGGTAAGTCCTTTATTTTTACAGGGTGTGATCATTCCCCCACCTGCAGAGATAAAACTATTGCTGTTATTAACTCTATTTTAAAAAAAATGGAAAAATACATCTGTTTTGGTTTTTTTAAAATAAAAATGCAAATGGAACAAGGTCAAACACCAGACACTTTACCAGTGTTGTCTGCTGTCTATGCTCATGAAAATTAGAAGGCCTCCAGAGATACTGAACCAGCCGTTAAGCATTAAAATTGGAGGTTCGTTCTTCATTCAGGGATTTACAAATTATGCTAATTAATAAAGCCTAATTGTAGCTTGGTGACACTAATCTTCCTAAGCTTATTGCAACAGAAGGAAAATGTCTTCTGAGAGGCAATTCAGAAGAGCTAAGATAGCTTCCTGCTTTGAATCATCCTCCAGAGAAAAGAGTCTGTACTAATTAATACAAAATATTGGGCTGGACTTGGCTTGCCTTCTTTGCTCTGCTACATAAAAAATTGTATTTGCTGCAGAAATTGGGAAGGTCAATGGAAGCAACTAGAGTTTCATAAAAGTAGTGAGGCAGGTTTTTCTCTACACCCTTCTCTCACAACTTGATGTCACAGGTGAGTGTCACCTGTGTTAGACATTCAATTTTGGCTGTTGTATAGCTTCCCCTTCCAACTGCAAGTGGGAGAAAGAAGGACCTCTTCACATAGCACTGAATCGGATCCTACTTAAGACACTCAAATGGGATAAAGTATAGAGATTCATTTTTATTTCAAACCTTGAGGAAAATTTGTCTATTTTTCTAACTGCCTCAGCTCAATAAGAGCTGCCTTGTCATCCCATCTTGCTTTTCATCCCATCTTTTAATCTGATCTTTTTTATTTTACACTGTTAGAGCTATCACAATGATACAACTATCAGCTAGGGTTTACCAGGCAATGCTTAGGTAGAGAAGCAAAGTGACAAAAAGCCCATCCTACATAAGCCTTAAGGAGTGGGTATTTAAGTCATTAAGTATTTAAGTCATTTAAGTCAATACTCATTAAGTATTAATGAGACTAGTTCTCACAGTCTGACATTTTCTATAAAACACAGGAACATTTAGTAACAGGGTAGAACTGGAAGAATGGTACAGAACAGTGTTGACACAGACCACTGTTCATGGTCCAGCTCAGTAGTTTTCAAGGTATTTGATACTGCAAAGGGTTGAGAAAAGAGGGACTTGCTTTGCACAATGTCTTGCAAAATTAAAGCTTTCAATCTATTTGCCTCTCCAGTCAAGGCAGTTACAAGTTATCTTGCTAAAGACCTACAGGGCCTAGTTCTAATACAAGATGTACACACCTACTACAGGATTGAGATGAGAAAATGTCATGCACTTTGATCCAAAACTGTAATCCCTGCCCAGCTGCCACCCAACCAGGAACATGTCTGAACTCAGAAGGCACCTCCCTTTCCCATAACCCCCCACAATACCTACAGTTTTACTTTTGTCATGCCCAGAACTGCCCTTATTTGAGCAACCTGGCATCTTACTCACGTCTAAGCCCAGTCAGAGCCCCAAAAGAAAGTGAGGCCTTAGACTGCTTAAAATACACTTAACTGCACATCAGCAGAATAAGGTCCTTCCCAAAATACACTTTCCCAGGAGTGAGTCCAAATGCAGTGGCACACCTCAGACAAAGATTGATTTCAGGTTTCTCAGGTGTTGGTTTGAGTCTTCTAGCCCTTAGGCTATTGTGAAATGTTTTATGGCAGCATCACTTTCACATAAAATGAAATCACTCCTGTCTAGAGGTTGTGAGAAGGAAAGAATGTGAGAAGAGCTACCCATCTCTCTGGTATAACTAATCCTTGGATTCAAGGCACAAACAGGCCAAATACCAAATGCATACCTGAACCTGCAGCCCTGCATACTGGAGGCGAGGGGAGCCCATCTCTATGGAAAAGTTCTGATCCAGTGACTTACATTTTAAAATACAGAAACCCTCCAAAGAGTGGGGACAGGATGACCACCATGAATGCTTCAGGAGTACAAGTCTTTAAATAATGGAATGAGGAAAACATTGGCCTGCATGTTAAACCTATCCTAATGCTCGTTATCATGCAACAGAGTGAGAACAGTAGCATGACTTCTAAAAGTTCAGTACCGGAAGTTCTGGTAACTAAGGCTTTCATCCAGCAAAACATACAAAACTGCACATAAAATGATGTGGTTAAGCAGTTGAACAGAAGACACACAAAAAAGCAATGATCTTTCTCACTCCTAAGCCTCAGGTTTTTAAGTGCTCTGCACAAGGCAGGCTGCTCATGGACAGCCTCTGTTACCTGACAGCCTTGTTGCTGTTGAAACTATACATAAAGAAAACAGTTCGCCAGGGCTGATTTTGATCTTGCTGACATTGGACTATATCAAGAGTATCGCTAATGCCATAACTGAAATAACTACACAAACTTAAAAAGGGGGGTGAGGAGTGGAGGAAGGAGTGTTTGATACCAAAGACACTCAGTGAGCAGTCATCCACATTCAGTTCAGTTTCATGATTCATTTTCTGACAGTTTTTGAGGGATTTTGTCCAGTCCTTCCCCATCCCGCCCCTGGTCTCTGGGAATCCTACCCATAACAAAACTTTTCCTCCCCTCAAAATGGAAAAACTAAATCATAAATTGCAGATGCTTTGCTCCGGGTTTAGAGCAAATTTTCAACTAAGGTAATCCCAAGGTTTGATATTTCAGTTCAAGCAAGATTTTGGAGCAATAAAAACTTTTGAAAATCAGGTATGAAATGCCTAAGGCTGGTGTGATGAAGAAAGGCAGTGAGGTGGCCAGCCAAGGTGGCATGTAGTCCCGTTTAGAAACTGACCTGACTACTAAAGATGCAGCAGAGCTCCATGAGAAGACTGGGTGGCATTTCCAAGGCCAGGTTGAGTGTCTACAATTTCTGGTAATTTCTGGCCACCCCTGGATAATCCATTCATAGTAACTGAGAAGGGGAATGGAGCCATTGCACTTTCAGAAGATCACTGCAGGACTTTACCCAGCCCTTTCCCATTGAGCTATTACTCTTCCCTTGAGTGTAACAGAACATCCTTGCAGAACTCCTGTGTGCATCCATGCCAGGTCTCTGGCTCTTGAGTTTGTGTGCATTTCCCATACAGCAGTACTAAAGGCAATGGGCCATGGCTCCATCCCTCTCCATCTCTGCAGGTGTAACGTTCACTCTTACTGCTTGGTACTACCCATGCCTTTTTCTGAGGAGGCTGTCTTCTTGGCATTCCAGCTCAAAAAAACACTGCTAATGTTGTAGAGGCCCAGGGGCCTGCCGCTAAAGTTCTTATACCTCAACCTTCGAGGGGCCAAAGTAAGCAAAGAGAAATGCACCTCTAGATTACGGCAAGAAAAGCCTTTCTCCCACAGGCCTTTGTAGCAACATGTTAATATCGTTTAGGTTCTGTTACTCTAGTGGCTTGTCAGTTGATGTCACCCTTGTCCAGCCCCCTAAGAGCCATTTAAGAGCCTTCCCTAGAATGTTCTCCCTTCCCTTAATCCCTATTGGCCCTGTTTTACTGCACTACTCCACCCGTTATCCTATTGGTTCTCCCAGTTTATAACCACACCTCTGCACCACTTTACCTTGTCCCTATTGGCCCTTGACCCTCAGATCCACCCCTTTTGCTCCATATTTAACCCTGAGCCCTCAGCTCAACAGGGTTCCTTGTCCCTGGACCCTTTCCATGGTGTATGCTGTTCCTGTTCTATGATAAGCAGTTACTGGATATCCATACGAGGACCCGTTCCTTCACCTAAATCATCGGTCATTTTTCAGCAGTGTTCTTCTGGCTCAGAAGACACAGGTCACTCTGTAGGCCTCATGGTTGCACACTGCAACATAATGTGATGGTTCATTTCACTTTGTATGCAGCTTATTATGGAATTCAGCTCATAAAACTTATAAATTCCACTAGTTTATGATATTCTTCTGGCTGCAGCAGTGTTGTGTGATTCAGAAATATTTTTTTAAGGGAACTGTGGTTCTGAAAAAAACTATTCCAGGATCAGTTCAGCATTTCAAGTTAACAAGTATCTCTCTTTTTTCCAGTCATCCTTGAGACACACAGTAATACTGAATGATGGATCAAAATGTTCTGATTCATGTGCAGGACAGTGACTAATTGAAAAATTTTCCTAGATATGAAAACAAAGATGGATAGATTTTTTTCAGATGGATAGAAAAACTGTAGAGTCAATGTCCTTCAATATACTCATTTGACATTTGACTCCATATTCACACTCAAAGCTTGGACAGACAAAAATACTTTAACGACGGCTTAAGTGAATTATTGCATCAATAAAAAAGTTGCTTTTAAAAATTACAACTAACTTGGAAAGTTGGAAAACTTCCATGCAAGGCATTTGTTCTAAAGTTTACAAGCAATATAAACTAAAGAAAGTTGACTGCTAACTGATGTATCAGCAACACATGTCCATGTGGACTGCATTTTCAACAGGTGCAGTTATTTACATCTGTGGTCCCTACATCCGTCTTAGCCAGGGGCTTCTTCAAGGTTGTTTCTCTCTTGAAGTGCCAAAACCAAATACATTGTAGTTGGGAATTTTCTACTTCTGTTGCTGCAATTCTGTGCTAAATGGCATAGCACAAAGGTCACAATTTTTCTGTTAATGTTATAAATCTTTCACCACAGTGATTTCCTAACACAAAACTAATGGCTACAAACACACGCACAAAAGTGAAATGTAATTAATTTTTTAGATGTATAGTGATGCGGCAACCATAACTTGAGCCATCTTGAATATGGTAAATGAATGTTTATATTTATAGCACTCACACCTACATATGCCCCTGAGCTCACAAAAAACCTTGAGAACAGAGCATGGCAAGACGGTGCCACACCATTCCCCTTTAAAAGTTAATCCCAGTGGTTAATATGCATGGCAGACATGCACGGATCAATCTCCTCTCGGGAAAAATATAGCAGTGTTAAAGTGCAGACCTGTTAAATATTTGCATAGTTTTGAAATGAACCAGTTGAGAAAAATCTCTTTTTCTTCATCCTACGGATATCCAAGTTTCCACAATTGTTCCTGGAGCAGCGATGCTTCTGTGTAAACTATTGTCAATGTCGAGAGGGGGGAGCCCGGCAAACGCCTCGCTCACTCTGGACGCTAAACTCAGCTAGAGTTTTCCATCTGCTCACTGCTTTCTTACCACCACCCCCCCCGCCCCATCTTGCCCAGGTGGCTCTGCCGCACGCAGCCACTGTCGCCCCGGCTCCCAGGGGCAGGGACCCACTTTCGGGGGCCGTGGGCGGCCGGGGCAGGGCGGACGAGGCGGAGGGGACGCTGTCCCTCTCCCTGTCGAGCCCCGGTCTCTGCACGGCGTGGCACAAGCATGGGAGACCGGGTCCGCCCGATCCCGGGTTGCCGGGGCAGGGCTTTTTTCCCCTCCCACCCGCGGCGGCTCCCGGCCGCCCTGCCATGTGCGGGGCCGTACCGGCGCTGTCATCCACCCCAGCCGGAGGCAGGGAGCCGCCCTGGCCAGCGGCCAGCCCTCTCCTCGCAGCTACCTCCCCCGGCCGGCCGCTCCGTACAGCGGAATCTTTCTGCCTCCGGTCCCGCAAGTCACAGGGCAGAGTAACTCGCGGCAGAGCCGTCAGCAGCCCGCGGCAGCATGTCCGGCACCAAATACGTAGACTCGGAGGTAGGACCGCGGGGCATGGCGCGGGATGCTGCCCCGTGGCCGAGTACCTGCAGCGGCTCGAGCCCCCAAGCTCCCTGACCCGTTGGAGGAGCGGGGTGTGGGGTTGGCTCGGCGGCAGGAAGGGCGGACAGCCGGGCACCTGCGGGCACGGACAGCGGGTCAGGGGCAGCCGGGGAGCACGTCCCCGGCGGGGCGCG